>CM016626.1:27455799-27755628 GCA_005393395.2 Gossypium australe
TTAGGCCATAAAGGTACATCATAAAGCAATTTCTTAACCATTCTGCTTCTTTAGATGCAGCGGCTAATGCAATAAATTCTGCTGCCATGGTGGAATCAGTAATACATTTTTGTTTCTTGGAACCCCAAGAAATGGCTCCTCCACCAAGAATGAAGATCCATCCACTAGTAGATGCATGATCTTCCAAACTTGTAATCCAACTAGCATCCGAATACCCTTCTAAACTGGAGGATATCCATTATAACACAATCCATAGTTAATAGTTTTCTTTAAGTACCTAATGCTCTATTCAATGCTTGTCAATGCAAACTACTTGGATTACTGTGTACCTACTCAATTTCCCAACAGCATATGCAATATCTGGTCTTGTACAAGTCATTATGTACATTAGACAACCAATTAGACTTGCATATTTCAATTGATCAATTTTCCTACCAGCATTAGATACTAATTTTATTTGAGGATCCATAGGTGTAGATGCTGGTATACAGATGAAAAGATCAAACTTTTTAAGCACATTTTCAATGTAATGTGATTGTGATAAAGCTATACTGCTTTCATCTTAGGTTATTTTAATCCCAAGAATAACATCTGCTACACCTATATCCTTCATAGCAAAGTTGTTTGACAAGAATTTCTTTGTGTTTTCTATTTGTTCCAAATCCGTGCCAAAAATGAGCATGTCATCTACATATAAGCAAATTATGACACCTTTTCCATTTTCAAATTTGCTATATATGCACTTATCGGATTCATTTATTTTATAACCATTAGCTAAAACAACATTGTCAACTTTTGGTGCCATTGTTTTGGTGCTTGTTTAAGTCCATATAAAGATTTAACAAGCTTACATACCTTATGCTCTTGTCCTAGAACAACAAATCCTTCCGGTTGTTCCATGTACACTTCCTCTTCCAATTCACCATTTAAAAATGCAGTTTTAACATCCATTTGGTGAACAACCAAATTATATATAGATGTAAGTGATATTAAGAGTCTAATTGTAGCAATTCTTGCTACTGGAGCATAGGTATCAAAGTAATCAATACATTGTTTTTGTGTAAACCTTTGGCTACCAACCTTGCTTTAAACTTATCAATGGTTCCATCGACCTTCATTTTCTTTTTGAAGATCCATTTACAACCTATATGTTTGGAACCCGGTGGAAGATCAACTAAAATCCAAGTTTGATTTCCCATTATTGAATCCATCTCATCATTTATTGCTTCTTTCCAAAAAGCAGAGTCTTGAGATTTCATTGCCTCTTCAAATGTAATAGGATCAGATTCTGTATTATAACAATAAGGTATCTTATTGTATATACTTTCACCTTTTCCTTCTACAAGAAACATCATGAAATCTGGTCCAAAATCTTTGACCTTTTTAATCCTCTTACTTCTTCTTAATTCTTGACAAGATTCATCATTATTATCAATTTGTTCCAATGGAATCTCATTCTCATTTGAAGAATGAATCAATTGTTGTGGCTTGTCTTGATATAGAATTAAATCTATTTTCATCAAAAATAGCATCTCTTGATTCAATAACAGTATTAATTGAAACTAAATCATTTGGTTCAATTACCATGAACCTATATGCCTTGCTATTATGTGCATATCCTATAAATATGCATTCAATTCCTCTTTCACCTAACTTTTTACGTTTAGGTGTTGGAACTTTGACAATAGCTCTACAACCCCGAACCTTCAAATAATTAAGGTTTGGTTTCCTTTTCTTCCATTGTTCATAAGGGGTTATTTTAGTTTCCTTATTAGGAACTCTATTCAATATATGACAAGCTGTTAGAACAGCTTCTCCCCAAAAACCTTGTCCAAGACCTGAATATGATAACATTGAATTTACCATTTCAGTTAATACTCTATTTTTCCTTTCAGCTACACCATTTTTTTGTGGTGTATAAGGGGCTGAAACTTGATGGACAATCCCAGTGGATTCAAAATAACTTGGATTATAGTATTCTCCACCTCTATCCGATCTTAAGCTGTAACACCCCTACCCGTATTCGTTGCCAGAATAGGGTATGAGGCATTACCTAAGTTTAACGAGTTATATTATTTTTATTATGATTCAATATAGTCATTTTTAAATATCCAATCTTCCCTGAAATTTTAAAACCAAACAATCCAGTCCAATTTAATCCAATTTGATACCAAATCATATTTCTACTATAATTATTATTTAGCATATTTATCACTGTTTACTTTAATACATACTCATTAAACAAGTTTTAATATTTATATAATCATCAAACATGTACAGCCATATAAATCAAAAAGGAAATTTACAAAAGCTACCGGAGATAATCTTGATAGTGTGATCCTCAGTGTTGATCCGATCCTCTGTATTTTTTTACACGTCAATCTACATGAAATATTGAATACACTCAAGTAAGTTTATAGAAACTTAGTAAGTTCATAGGCATAAAATTTAAATCTTACCAAACATTCATACACTTATACATCATGTACAATTACTAAGTTCACCTGTCAACCATAATTTGGTGAGTGCTTTTGTATAATCTCACTACTATTTATTCCTTTTTCATTAACTCTTTTGGGCCCTTTTTGTCACTTACCATCCTTAATCAAATTAGGGAACGGTTACGGAAAATTGAGTACTTCACTTCCACTTTGCCATAGTATAACTATGGTTTTACGTATGATCACTTATCACTGATCAGATAAGCGTAGCTAAAGCTACCACTTATCACTTGTCACTTGTAGCCGAAGCTAGCACTATTCACTAATCAGGTAGCTGAAACTACCCACTTTTCACTGATCAGGTAGCCAGAGCTACCACTTTTCACTGATCAGGTAGCCGGAGCTACCACTTTTCACTGATCAGGTAGCCGGAGCTACCACTTTTCACTGATCAGGTAGCCGAAGCTACCACTTTTCACTGATCAGGTAGCCGAAACTACCACTTTTCACTTTCACTTGCCTCTGATCAGAAGTACTCAAATCCGATGTCCCGCTCGATTTGATCATTTATTTAATTTTCGCATTGTTGTTTTATTCTCAATTCATCAGTATGCATATCTCATCATACATTGTATAATTCATGATATTAACTTTTAATCATAAATTTTCAGCCATATGAACTTACCTGAGTCGATTTGCAGAATTTGAGAAAATTCAGGGACTAATCAGCTACTTTTTCTTTTCCTCGACTTGCTTTGGGTTCTCGATCTATCATTGTAAAATCATTCATTTATCAGTATTGATTTCATCTTCACTCTATTTCACATCCTTAATGATTACAACCCACATATAAGTAACATTATCTATAATTTCACTATTTACTTATATGGATATTCAAACTGTCCATCTGTGTTAGAGTCACTAATTATTTTTATCTTGAGCTAAAGAACTCCAAATTAAGATCCGTTAATTTTATTTGAAACTAGACTCATATATCTTCTTACCATAAAATTTTTAGAATTTTTGGTTTGGCCAATAAGTACAGTTTATTCTTTAAAGTCACCCCTATTCTGCTGTCTGACAGTTCCGACCCATCTTCACTAAAAATTAATTATCTCCTTTAACAGGATTCGGATGATGTTAACGTTTGTTTCTATTGAAAATAGACTCATTCAGGATTTTGATGATATAAATTTAAGACCCCAATTATTTTTACACAATTTTTGATGATTTTTCAAAGTCAGAACAGGGAAACCCGAAATCATTCTGACCTTATCTCATAAAACCTATTATATCTCATGATTTACAAATCTATTGCAACCGTTTCTTCTATAAGAAACTAGACTCAATAAGCTTTAATTTCATATTTTATTCATCCTCTAATTCGATTTCTAAAACTTTTGGTGATTTTTCGAAGTTAGACTACTGGTGCTGTCCAAAACTGTTTCAGTGCAAAGTGTTGATTTCCATTTTACCCCAAATTTCAGAGTTCATACAATTCAGTCCCTGACCAATTTCCCTTCAATTAAGCTAATTTTTGTAAATTAATACTTTACCTAATCATTATGAATTATTTCAAACCTATTGGAATTCAGAATTTCCACATAAAAACCCTAACTTCAAATTCTTTTAAAATTAGATCCCAAACATTCACTTTCTATTCAATTCTTTCAATAAAATCAGCATATAAACCATTTAAAGTTATAATTCCATGCTAAATCATCATATACTTCCAGCACATATTCATAGCAACTTCCAACTTCATTCATAAAATCTAAAACTAATGAGTTCACCAAGTGGACCTAATTGTAAAAGTCACAAAAAAAACAAAAATTTCAAGAAATAATCAAGAATTGAACTTACTTGCAGTAAAAATATGAAAAACCAGTTTAGGGAAACCCTTCTATGGTGTTTTTGCTGATGAGAATGCAGAAAACTAAAGAGAAATCTAGATAATTCCACTTTAGTCCTAGTTTTATTAAGTAAGTTATGCAATATTCCAATTTTGTCCTTACCTCTCCTTATTTTCTTTCTGATTTCATTCCCTTGCCGTCCAGCCCAAATAGACCTTGGGTCTATTTGCCTTTTAAGCCCTCTTTCTTTTATCATTTAAGCTATTTAATCATTTCTCATAACTTTGCATTTATTACAACTTAGTCCTTTTTGTTCAATTAACTATCGGAACTTTAAAATTTCTTGACGAAACTTTAATACTAACTTATTAACACTCCATAAGTATTTATAAAATATTTATGGCTAGATTAAAAATCTCCGAGGTCTCGATACCTCGTTTTCGATTCTAATTATTTTTTTTCTAATACACTATTTACTATTTCAAATTTTTTTTTCCTAACTTCACATTTAACTCATACTCACTAAATTAATAATATTTTCTACCCACTTGTCGGATTTAGTGACCTCGAATCACCATTCCGACACCACTGAAAATTTAGGCTATTACATAAGCACTTGATAAATGATTCACATTGAAGTTCAACTTCAGATTTATAAACTTTAAATTTATCAAACGCTTCATCTTTTGAATGCAATAAATATACATAACAATATTTAGAACAATCATCAATAAAAGTAACAAAATATTTCTTTCCACCTAATGTAGGAGTATTATGCATGTCACATAAATCACTATGTATCAAATCAAGCAATTTTGTTTTTCTTTTAACCTTAGGGAAAGGGTTTCTTGTAATTTTAGTCAACATACATGTATTGCATTTTTCAATATTATTATTAAAAACAGGAATTAAATCTAACTTATACATGTCATTCAATTTTCTATAATTCAAATGACCTAATCTATAATGCCATAAACAAAAAGATTCAACCATATAAGCAGAAATAATATTTTCATTCTTATTGATAATATTTAGTTTGAACATACTCTCATACATATACCCTTTCCCTACAAAAATTCCTCCCTTAGACAAAATAAATTTATCTGCCTCAAAAATAAGTTTGAAACCAAACTTATTTAACAGACTTCCAGACACTAAATTCTTTCTAACTTCTGGTACATAATATACATCATTTAAGGTTAAAACCTTTCCAGAAGTGAATTGCAGTTCAACAGACCTTTTGCCTTTGATTGCTGCGGTGGAAGAATTTTCCATGTACAAGACATTGTCATTTTCACATTGTGTAAACTTTGTGAACATGCTTTTGTCTTTGCACACATGTTTGGTTGCTCCAGTATCAATCCACCATGTATTATCATCTTGTGCCATATTAATTTCAGATATCATTGCAACGAACTTTTCGTTATTATCAGCCTTTGAAGATGATTTCTTCTTTAAGAATCGACATTCATTCTTGAAATGTCCCAGCTTACCACAATGATAGCATGAGCCCTTTTGTTTCTTTTTAAACTTAGGTGCTCTATCAGTCTGCTTGAACTTTCTCTTGAATGGTTTAGTAGTTTGTACTTCCTCCGTAACATGCACTTTGGCATTTTCAGAATTAGATTCTGATCTTGCTTTCGATATTCTTCTTCAATACAAAGATGATTTGCCAAAGCCTCAAGAGATATTTCCTCTTTCTTATGTTTTAGACTTCTTTTAATGTCTTTCCAAGATGGAGGAAGTTTGTCTATTATGGAGGATACAACAATCATTTCATCCATTTTCATATCATATTGTTTGAATTGATTCAGTATCTTTTCAATATCACGAAATTGTTCCATAACAGAACGACCATCAATCATTTGATAATTATTGAAACGACTGACAAGAAATTTCTTACTTGTAACATCTTCGGTCATGTATCTTATCTCCAATTTGTCCCATAATTCTTTAGCGGTGACCTCATTTTGGTAGGTGTCGAATAAACCATCAGATAAACCATTCAATATGTGGCCCATGCACATGTAATCAGCATTCTCCCATTTTTGTCTTTCTCGGGTTGCAGCAACAGATTCGTTTTCAGTCTCCTCAGGTCTTGGGGTATCCAAAACATATGCAATCTTCAAAGTTGATAATAAGAAGTGCATCTTTTTCTGCCATCGTCGAAAATGCCACCATCAAACCGATCAAGTTTGACAAAATTGGAAGCCAACTCCCTTAGTGTTCCACTTTTGTGAGTTGCGGTAGTCATTATCAAATATAACCTTAAAATTGTTAGTACAAAACTCCGGTGGGGAAAAACTCGAACACACGAACGAAAAATCGAACAGAAGAAGAAATAGGACAAGGCTCCAAGGCGTGTATCAAATCACTATCTTTAAGGTTATATTCGCCCCCACCTATCTTCGGTGTGCAAACGAGTTCCAAGCAAATTAACCTCGAGGATACAATGAAGCCAATGGCTATTTGCGTTTTGCACTGTCGAGAATAGCCCACTACACACTGAGCAATATATGACAAGAAAACCAATTTCTATAAAGGATTTCTGCAGTAATACTTTATAGAACAATCTAACAATATTAGAAAATGAAGGAAGAAAGAAAGAATATTAGAATTGTTGGTATATCTCCAAATGAAAACTGGTTCCTATTTATAGGAATTTTCATGTCTCTTCATAGAGACATCTTTAATCAATAGGTACATTTCCGAATAATAATGTTTTTTTTTTAAATAAAAACATTATTATTCATTTAATTATAACTATTCAAATAATATTATTTAAATAGTTATAATTCTTCTTCAAAAAATTAAAAGATATAATCTTTTAATTAATTATACCCATTCATTTATAGTTATTGGAAAACTATAAATATTTGAAAATGTTGTAACAAAGTTTAAGCATTTGACAACACCAATTCCAAGTGTGCACTTGCATGCTCTTTATTTGTTGCAGCGGAATCGATTGTGACACCAAAATAGGGACCCATTGATTTTGTTTCTTACAAAAATGGTGTTTTATTTTCAAACTCCTTAAATAAAATATAAAGTGTGTTTTTTTTCATTTATAAAGAATAACGTATTTTATTTTAACTGCACGTGCTGGCAGCTAGCACCAAAATACAGTAAAACCGTGGTGGTGCAAGCCAGTAGGAAGAAAAAGAAAATCCATCAAAAGACTCTCATTCCAGTTCATCAGTGGGCCTTCATGTACCCAAAAATTGCAGCAATTCCAAATGATTCAAGGCTTATATTAGAAAACAAAATTTTACAAGTACACTGCAAATCTTTCGAGTCTGTCTATTTTTTGGTATGTTGATTGAACAGTCAAAATTGGTCATCATCAAGATTGATACACAATTTTATAAATTCGTAACTAATACATTTCCCACTTGCTTTTATTTATACCCAAATTTCTCACTTGTTTGAAATATACAGATTATATAATTATTATTGGCAAATCATTCTCAAACCGTTGCCACCAGATTGTACTTAGGAAACTGACAGAATTAAATGTATATAACAAATTGCTTTGGATTGTCTGAGCGCATCTGTGTAAAAATGGTTACCATTTAATATTTTTTCTTTTTCTTTGTTAATTTGTTGTTTATATGAAACCAATAAAATCTAAGGCCAAATTCTTCTATGTATTTGCATTGCTGTTTACCTTCCCATCCTTAAGGTAGATATATATATATATATTAATCATATTATGTTACCAAATCGTATCATGAACTTCTAATAACCAACTTGATTTTCCTTTTGTTCAATTCTGTCGCTCATGCCATGAAAAAGGTAACAAAAGAACACAGTTACATTTGTTTGAAGCGAGGATAAGAGACAAGGCGTGACAATAAAATCTGACTTTCTTTTTAAATGTCTGAATGTCATTCACTTAATCCACACACACACACACACACAAAAAAAAAAAAAAAGAAGTCATGTCATTCATGGTTCTTGGTCATATTTGAGCTGGAAAGTTGAATATTTTATGCCAGTTTGTAAGGTGAAAATGGTGTAAAAGAAAGGACATGTAATTAGAGACAAATTTTGGGATTCCTTACTTTCGCCTTAATTTTTAGTACTTTGGTTTTTAATTTTTAAAAATTAATAATTTTTTAAAGTTGAAAATTTTGATTGGACCATTAGGCACACGTCATTTGACGTTCACTTTATAAAAATTATAAAAAAAGTTATACAAATTTCAAGAAAATAAAAAGAAAACCATCTAACAATTCTTTTAAAGAAAAAAAAATTAAGTAAAAAGTTTTCAAAACAAAACAAAATAAATGTAAGGCATGCAAAGTGTGCGTGATTAAATATTAAATATAGCATGGACCATGCAAATCAACTTCGAATTCATTTGCCACAAAGGTACGTTACTTGCTTGCTTGTGATGACCCAGATTAATTCCAACAATACATTAATATGGAAATTACATGATAGTAAAATGAAAATCCCATCTCAAAATTGGCAAATTTCATACATGCAAGACTTGGGGTACAAAAACTGTAAAATTAAATTCTCAAAAACAACCACCCCCACTTGTTGTTTATCCTTGTTACACTCCACAAGGGAAAGGAATGATTAGAAATATCATACATTATTATTGTTATTAGGACTAGTACTACAAATAATTAAATAAATATATGTTAGTACAAATAATAGCAGATTGGACTAGTATTACAAGTATTTCATTAAATTCCAAGTTAGAAATAGGAGAATCTTATCTTTACTGGTATTAGTAAATGTATGTATGTATTTGAAAAATTGGAAATTAAGAGGACGAGGATGGTGGTGAGTGGAGAGGGGCGAGGGAGTCGATGACAAGGAAGTGAACAACAACTGATTGGTAAGACTAAGATGGGGGAGGCATTGGCTCCAACTGAGCTGAGCTGAGCTGACCTGAGCAGCAACCACGTGAAGCATCCACAGCTGGTGACCCCATCTCGATACTCCGTATCTTATGTGGGCCCCACACCTATTCCCCTTCCAAGGGGGTTTCTAAGGGAAGGGGGGCACCCCGCACCATAACCCTCTCCCTCTCACCACCACCTGTATTCCCACTCTTCGCACGTGAACGTCCACGTGTCTCCCTTCTGGCCCCCGACCTCACGCCACCCTTTTGTCTTATAAATTTAGAACCTCCATGTATCTCATATCCTAGACACATCAACTGGCAACCTATAATCAGACTCCATAGCTTATAATTTATAATTTCTTCTACACAAACTCAGACGCTTCTTCATCAACCCCGCCTCCTTCCCTCCCATTTTCCTTGAAACCCACCATTTCTATCTCTCTACTTAACGTGTAGAAAAGGAAAAAAAAATGGCAAACAGAAAGTACATGTGCATGTGTTATTCGGGCTTACGTTAACTCTGCCACCAAAGATTTTGTTCCTTTTCTCATCACTCTCCGCCGGCTTCCCTTCACTTTCCTCCCTTCAACTCCTTGTATCTTTTTCTTTCTCTATATCTTCATTTCATTGTTCTAAAGAAACCATATTTATTGCGGCAGCCAGAACAAGCGGAAGCAACATTAATTGTTTCTTTGATATGGCAACTAAGCTTCTTCTAACATTCGCTATTTGTAGATTGATTGTTACTGTGGGATTGACCTTGGACCCCACGGAGCTTCTCCTCCTGGGAGTTGACGCTCAACTCAGCGTCGACCCCACCGACGTTAAAGCCGCTTCTCTCGATTTCGGCTTGCTCACAGGAGCTCAGCCGCCGCTTGCTGTCATGCATCCGGCTTCTTCTCAGGACGTAGCTCAACTTGTAAAAGCAGCCTACGGGTCAAATTTCGGCTTCACCGTGTCAGCTAGGGGACACGGCCATTCTATAAACGGACAGGCTCAGACCGCAAACGGGGTGGTGGTTCAGATGAGTGGGTCGAAAGGAGGAAGTGGGGTGGCATCAGGGAGGAAACCGCCTCATCCTCGAGTGTGGCCTCAAGAGAGGTTCGTGGACGTGTGGGGTGGTGAGCTTTGGATAGATGTGTTGAGGAGTACCCTACAGCATGGACTCGCACCAAAATCATGGACGGATTACTTGTACCTTTCTGTTGGTGGAACGTTGTCAAATGCTGGAATTAGTGGCCAAGCTTTCAATCATGGTCCACAAATTAGCAATGTCCACGAACTCGACGTCGTTACAGGTTAATTTCTTTTAACTTTCTGCATGATCATTTTCTCTTATCACAGTTCCTTTTCCATTTTGTAAAACAATTAACTCCAAAGAGTTTAGGTTTTTCCAGGTCAAAATATTTTCTTTTAATGTCTTTCAAAGTCTGGTGGTGGCATGGATTTTGTCTGACTTTAAAATTTTTCTGTTTGTTTTTGCATATGAAATACTATTTAGTCTTGTCAATAGACTCTTGAGCATCATGCACAGAAATATTAGGTATATTTAGTATGCATCATTATTTTTTTGCATTTTTACTTAAAAAAAAAACGTTGATATTGCATTTGTACGTCGACGGGTTCTGGGGGTACTTTTTTCTACTGTATTTGAGCTTTTACACATATATCTGGCGAACAGGGAAAGGTGAGCTTTTGACATGCTCAGAAGAACAAAACTCAGAGATGTTTCATGCGGTTCTTGGCGGTTTAGGACAATTTGGAATAATCACCAGAGCTAGAATTTCTCTTGAGCCAGCTCCACAAAGGGTATATATCTCGCTGTCTTTGTCTTTGAGCATTATTTATGTAAAGACTTTAATAACTGTGTATAAAATGGTTTCTGGTTGGTTTTAGATTGCGATGCGAGACTTCTCTAATTTTCCTAGTACCAGTTATTGTCAAAACCTAAAAGGCAAAGTACCATTCATGACCTAACTAAGTGGCCAAGGGGTCCATTTTCAGCCTTTCAATCCCATTTCAAACGGCTTCTGTGTCTAAAAGCTGGAAACTATAGTGTTGTTGATTTGTCGTTTTTTTCCGCCTCTAAACGTGGTGTTTTCTCTCTTTCATTTCTTTTTCTTTTAAACCACTATAGGTGAGGTGGATCAGGGTACTGTATTCCAATTTCTCGACTTTTACCAGGGACCAAGAATATCTGATTTCACTGCATGAACAACCAGCTAGCCAAAAATTCGACTATGTTGAAGGCTTCGTTATTGTAGATGAAGGTCTCATCAACAATTGGAGGTCATCCTTCTTTTCCCCTCACAACCCTGTCAAAATTTCTTCTCTTGAGCCTAATGGTGGCGTTTTGTATTGCTTGGAGATCGCCAAGAACTACCATGAATCTACTGCTTCTACCATCGACCAGGTACATATATGTACATACTGCACACAGATACAGCTCTCATTATGGATTACTTTGTTATACAATCCAAAGTCAATGGATTTTGTAAATCAACTCAGGTGTTGACCTCCTTGTCCTAGATTTATGTGATCGATGAGATTATTAAATACACACTATCTATCTCTGGTAGTAAATATTTTATGAAGACAACTTAAAAAATAATATAATACTGTAACCAAATATAAATAATGCAATACATATGCAAGATCTTGTGTAATCTAATCCAAAGATTGATGAACATTACTTTATAATTGTATAATATTACATTTTTAGATATTAATAAAGCTGAACCTTCCAGTTTATGACTCAACAAATTATTCTCCTCCTAATTAATCTCTTTCTCCGGAGGTAATTGAATATTAATTGATTGCAGTTAAACTTATCCTGACAAAAGCAACTGTTTTGGTTTGGTAGCAGCCTTTTTCTTTTTTGTACTCCTCTTTGGGGAAGGTTTTCTTGTTTTTTGGTACTTTGGTTATATCTTTTAATGTTTTAAACTCGAAGCTTTGGTTGATGACTGAAATGCAGGAAGTAGAGTCGTTGTTGAAGAAATTAAATTTCATACCGGCATCCGTCTTTACAACTGATCTGCCGTATGTGGATTTCTTGGACCGGGTCCATAAAGCGGAGTTGAAGCTCCGATCCAAAGGTTTATGGGAGGTTCCCCACCCATGGCTAAACCTCTTTGTCCCCAAATCAAAGATTGCTGACTTTGACAAGGGAGTCTTCAAGGGTATTTTGGGTAATAAAACAAGTGGACCGATTCTCATCTACCCGATGAACAAAAACAAGTAAAAATTCTGGACAATGCTCTCCTTATCAAATGTCATTTCCTCATGTCCTTCATACACCCACATCCACTCCATGCATGAAACATGCATATATATAATTATCTTCGGTTCTTAATTTTTATGACCCCATGCTCACCACCACACCATATCTTAGACATGGCGCTATATAAACTTTCACATACAATGAAGCTATACAAATTTAAGGGTTTCTAGCTATCCTTGATATTTAGAACCACCTATATAGTGCAAAAATTGGGGATGAGTATTTCCATTGGCCTCGAACTTTTCACTTTAGAGTATTTGTAGGAACCATCATCCCTCACCCATAATTTCACAAACACTCAAGTTCACATTTTCTGAAAAGGAGAGGCATCTACTTCATTAGGTAAATCCGTGGTTCCACTTCCACATGTTGAAAGTAGAATAGAAGATGATGAAAGAGAAGCGGGTGGGTGGTGTGGTGAAAAAGAAAAAAGAAAAATCAAGTAGAACCATGAGTAATTCAATAATGGTGGTCCCGACGTAAGATGATGACACATTAGGAGTGGTGAATTGAGAAAGGAAAACACGTGGGGGAACATGCAGATGCTCCCAAGTCCCAACGCCAACAGATGAAAGGCAGAGCCAGGTAGGAAAAATGAACACTTTAGCTCTTTTGTTGACCCCAACAAATCGACGGTAATGAAGATGATGATCCAAGTGGGAAGATTCTCGTGTCAGAAGCTCATCTCCCGGGGACCCACTGATGGGAACTATCCATGTCTTTGTTAGAAGGTAGTTCCAGAAACATGGCCGTTAGTACAGGTTAACGACCAATCACCCCGCCATGCCTGGGTCCCTTTGATTCCTTCAAAACCATCAAATCTCAACTACCATTTCCTCATGCACACACATAAATGCTCTACCAAAACATTACATTTTCTTTTCTTTTCTTTTTTTTACCATGCAAAAAAAAAGGGGGGGGGGGGGTTTGCTGCAATTGGGCTCATGCGTGCATGTTATTGTAATATGTTGCAGATGGGACCATAGGAGCTCCGCGGTTACGCCGGATGAGGATGTGTTTTACCTGGTGGCATTGCTAAGATCAGCCTTGGATAATGGGGAGGAAACCCATAGCCTGGAGTACATAACCAATCAGAACCGTCAGATTCTCAGATTCTGTGATGAAGCTGGGATCACAGTGAAGCAGTATTTACCTCATTACACGACACATCAAGAGTGGGTGGACCACTTTGGAAATAAGTGGGATCGGTTCTATCGATTGAAAATGGAATTTGACCCTAGGCACATTTTGGCTTCAGGCCAACAGATTTTCACACCCACCAATATGGCTTCATGGCGACGACCACTGCTTTTACAAAACTAAGCTAGAAACAGATCATATTAACGTACTACTGACCTAGGAATATCCTTGTTCTTGTTGTACTGTAGATAAAGAATGACGTCACAGGAACAAGGAGGAAAATTAATGGATGATATTAAGGTTAACAAATTAGAAAAAGGTGATAAGGAAGAGAGAGGGAATATTTGGTGCAGTTGAGAAGTTGCTTTCTCGGGGAGGAATTTGATGCAGACAGTGGAAAGAGGAGGATCGATCCGTATCTATTTGCAGGGCACATGTGATGTTATTGTAATATAGCAGTGCTCGTGATCCCGACCGCCCCAACTGATAGCCTTCTGCATCTTGTCTGCAGCTTCTTCACACAGCTGGTTCCAGTTCCATATCCAGCATGGATTGGCGATTTGCTGTTTTTTTACCCTTCTCTTTTACACCTGTAAATATAGAACTAGCTCTATATATGCAGTTCCATAAGTTTGAAATGGATGACAGTCACTACAGAGTAGTGGATGATCTGCAATGTATCTTTGTTTTGGATTCTCCCATTTTTTTCCTCTACTTGCAGGATTCACTTGATTCCGACCCAAGCTTTTGCCGCGTTCACAGGGCACACTTGCAAGCACAGACAGGATTGGCAACGTCAAATCAGAAATAATAATAAAAAAAGCTTTTATGATGTAGTAAAATTCGTAAGACATGACATAATGGAAACGTGCGATGAATCCTTCCCTATCATAATCAGTAGGCGGATAATGTGACTTTTAAAATGACTATCACTTTGGTTTTTACCCTCCACAGAGATAAAAACACAAAAGAGAATAAAGTGGACTGCAGATAGGTTTAAAAGTGAGAAGAAGAATATTAAATGGTCTAGCACTGGAATTTTTACCTGTTCAATCAAGAAAGTTATGAGCCATAAACATATAATGGCTCTCAGCATGATTGGCACTAATTTGGATACTCTGCCTCAACTCTGTTTGCAAATTTTAAGGCGAGTGAATATATCGTTTTCTTTTTCCGTTGAGTTACTTTTAGTTCAGCCACCAATTTAAGTAGTTACTGCCTGCAATGCACATCATATTTTCTTCATCACTAAAGCAAGGATTGTTTAAAGAAATATCCACAAAGTGAATCAAGGAGATGCTGGGTTAATAGATTTAGCACAAACTTCACCCAAAAATGTTGGATTAGAAAAAGGTTTGGCATATGCTTACTCAATCCTCTATCATACATACGAACTTTAATTATATAGCCTGAACCAGACCTTCAAACGTCGGCACGTCGCACAATGGTGGAATGGAGAAGTAATATTACACCATGTGGCGGTGATTGGCGAGCTACTGGGGCAATCTCCACACATAGGGTTCAAGTTTGTAGGTCAAACCACCCAAGATACACACAGGGTACAACATCAATGACAGAATGACTGCTTTGGTTGTTAAATCAAACAGGCTTTGCAAAACCGGAGCTTGTCAATGATAAGTCTTTTCACGGCCATAGAGCCATTTGGTGTCACTGTCAATAATAGCATAAAACCATCTGCCTTATTTTCTTTCAGAATGTCGCACACTCACAAATACCAGAAAACGAAACAGAGCTAGTTACTATCCAAATAATTGACAGAAATATTGAGCGGACCCAATGCTAACAGGGACCATGAAGCACACAGATCACCGATGCCAAACACCTGGATACCGCTCATATATCTTTGGTTTACTTCCACAAACAAAAGTCATGTGAAAAATATTTGTGCCAAACAACTAGGTGAAGTCTGATTAAATTTGAGAGGCTAAGTTTAGGGTTAAAGGATTGAAGGCGACACCGAGTAGAGACTAGAGAAGATAAAGCAGGATGAAAACGGCGGTTGAAGTCGGCAGCATCACTCCGACGTTTTTCATCTGAACCGTACAAATAATACATAACGACTAAGATCGGATGGGCAGGGCTTGACCTTTTGAGAACTAGGTCCAAACCCAAGTCGAGAGTCCTACAGGGCCTGAACTTTAGAGAATAAGATCTAAGCCCAGCTGAGACCTTCTAATTTGTAATTTGTCCTTCACTGGCCCGTTATCTAGGGCTGAGTAAGGAAATTCAAAGTCTCGAAACTGATTTCAACCACACTACTCGGTTTAATTTTTATTTAATTTTATTGTATTTTAGGTTAAACCTGTCTATGGGCTGGGCTTTAACAAAATCTAAGCCTGGCCCAGCCTGAAAAACAGGCTTAATATTTTGCTCAAGCTCAGCTTGAATTATAGATGTTAAGCCCGGACTCGTATTAATTTTTTTATTTTTCATATAAAAAAATATAATAAATCAAAAACACTAAAAATATTAAAATAAATATTTCTCAATAAATTGAAAATAAATAAAAAAGACCTTATACTTAAATAACATTAAGATAAGTGAAACTTAACAAGTAAATGCCTCTAAAATAGTAGCAAAATTAACAATAAAACAAGAATTATACAATATTCAACCAATAATAACAACAAAATAGTAGTAACATAATAGTAAAATGATAGGAAAACAACAATGTCTTTTTTTTTTTTTGCAAATTCGAGCTAGGCTTGAGCAAAAAAACTTATCCAAAGCCCAACTCGTTTTCTAAGCAGGCCATTTTTTGCCCAAACCTACTTTTTTATCCAAACGTTCCCACTTTAGACAAGCCCGACCTATTAACAGATCTAATTTAAGTTATGTTATTATTTAAATATATTTTATATTTTGCAAATTAAATAATCATAATTATCTAAATGAAGTTGAAATCTATTTTTATATAAATTATAATTAGTTTTTAATTTTTTATAAATATGAATACTTAAATTATTAAAAAATATAAAATGTTATATAAAACATTTAAAAATAAAAATTAATGAATTTGATGAATAGATAATATTGGGTTCTAATGATTTCATTTTTTCACCTAAAGAAAAGATTATAGGAGCCAATCACTTCCCGTCAGTTGGATATGAATGTTAAATTCTAATTTCTTTCATTACATTTTGTAGATTAAAGTTAGGACCACGATGTGAGCTAAAAAATTATTCATCCCCTAACCGCAAGGTATCAAGTAGGAACAGACTGCGCACAAGATTTTTACGGGACAGCTTTCAGCTAAGGAAGCATACAATACGAAGTAATATTTAAATCGGATTATAGGATACGGGAGCACAATCAGTTACTATTTAATTGCGGCATATTACATTTTAAATAGCCACAAAATATGCCTCCATCAGACTTCAACTTAAATTAATAATAACACTTAAATAAAAATTAAAATGTGATTTTAATTATAATGATAAAATTAAAATGGTTGAGATCATGATATTCCGTTCATATTTTTTTCTAAATTTTTCAAAATATATATAAATACTCTAAAATAACATTCTTGCTTTGTAAAAAGAAATAGACTTTCGATGATTTAATAGGTTAAAAACTCATGACACCAACTTAATCAAATTATTAATAATTTATACTTAATAATAGTATAGAGATAGTAGAGACAGATATAGATTTAACACAAAATCGAGTTTCATGCAGTTATGCTGCGGGCTTTAACTCTCCATAGATATTATCAACAGCATGAGTTAGCCGTACATTCAATTACTTCATCATCAACATGCAATAACGTTATTACGTTAAACGGTCCTCCCATGCACCCCTACCATGATTTGACAAATGGGTGTCTAACATGATTAGGAAACAGGTTTATATTGGATTTCCTACTCCGCTGCTTGAAGGAGGCAGCCACATTCAAATTAAATCTATGTTTGATTCACAATTTCATACACAGCAACAACGGCAAATTTAGAAGGTTACCACAGCATTTAGGGAGGGCCATCCTTTTCCCATCTCTCCTGATGAAACCCTCGCAGTTATAAGAGATAGATAACAGTTCTAAAATATTACACTTTATCATCATGGAACCACCATCTCGTCTCCTTGGGAGATCTCCCATTCTGACAGTTCTTAACATATCGATCATTATCAGTTGGCCGTTGCTGCATTATGACAAAGTGAATTCAGTATTTCAGCTTTCACTTGATAAGACAAGATCTAGGAGAAGAAAAACAAATGGCCAATACAATAAGAGTTTCAACAAACCTTCACAGTTGCGCTTGATAACATGGAGAGGATGCTGATACAAATGGAACTGACAGTCATAGCCGGGGACCAGCTATCATACAGAATATCTACAACATATGATTTTAGTGTTGGTCAGCCACACGATTTACAACATATGTAGGAAAAAGTAAAGCTACAAAACAGATGTTAAAGGCCTGGTAACCTTGACTGTTTTTATACATTATCTTTAAACTCGGTGTACCAAATTGTTTCTTTATTAACTCTTGCACGTTGCAATGCTTTTTTCCCCCTGCAGCCTATTTCGTTCTAAATGCATACATGAGATAGCACAATAACGTTTCATTATCATTATATCATATGCATTTCCCATGTAGTGTTATGTGGATCATGCTATTCTCTAAGGCTAACCACGAAAAAAAATAACATGAGAGCAGCAGAAGCTTGACTAAGATGAAAACACACACACACATGGAGCACAAACACCGAGGAAAAAATTGAAAATAAAATACTAATCCATGAACGAAACAGAACCCATAACAGATTCTTTAACGCCAAGAAGACTTACAATTAAGCAAAACATCTATACAAAGAAGAGTTAGGACAAAAATGTCAAACATGGACATGAGACTTACAAAAATCATCAACGCCTTGAAGATCACAACTAGAGCCCACAGACGAAAAAGACAAACATTTAAATGAACCAAAATTTACTCGCTTGTGATACAACATTAGTCGGTCAACATTCACCCAAGACTCAGATGAATTACTCAAAACAAGAACCTTACCAATAATTTGACGCTATGAAAGAAAATTATGCCAAATCTCTCTTAGACACCTTTCAATTTCTACTAATATTTCCATCATGTGGACAAACAATCTATCTGACACATCTCCCTTAACCAGTAATGTACTATAGACTATATGTCTCCAAGTATAGGACAAACAGAAAAATTTATAATTTCTCTAGCTAGTCACCTCGGAATGAAAAAAATGAGTGAGATTATCACATCACTCTGCAGGGCTATAATATTTAGTGATGTTGACTCAGAAAGTCTTCAGCACCAAAAATCTAGGCAATGATTTTGATCAAATCTTAATAGAATCACATATTGAGTAGCAAAATGAACGATAAAAATGACAACAGCACAGCAGGAGTGTAAAGATCCTAAGCATAACTAATTTGCTAAAGAACTACAATTAACAAATAATGATGATAAAGTAGACAAATCCATCATTTAATTATTTTGACATCCAATGAAAGCAACGGCCGTATGCTATTTCATTGACACATTAGAGGACCTTCCAATCATCCAATATGCCAGTTCTTCAAATCTATTACCAGAAAACAAAAATCTATTGTCGGTTCATAAAGATGAGATCATAAGAGGGTGACAGACGGTGACAGGAAACTCAAAGCAATATGTCAAGAAGCACTGCATTTATGGTTACTAGCAAATTTCCCAAAAACATCATTACCAGTCAACTGGTAACATCATACCAATTTCAAGAAGCAAGAATGCAAGATTAGGAAGACTAGCTGTTTAAAACTTAAGTGCGGTTAGCAATAAGGGATACAACAATATAACTATACAAATCACGAGTCTAGTGATGGATTTATAAACATACCTAAACAAATATGTCCATTGCTATAAATGTGAGGATGTAGAGGAGCCGGAGGGATGAAAATCACCTGATCACTCAACAAAAGAATATCATAATCATCATAAAACACAACAGCAATCGTGAAGTCAAATAAATGATTCCGTTCAAATTCAATTGTCAGTGTCACTTTATCTTTCCAATTTCACACTTTACTCGACAAAACAAAAAGGGAAAGCAAAGAGAAAGGATGATACCTGGGGTGCCTCCATAGGGTAATGCTCAGGAAAATCAACTTGAAGCTGATAAGTTTCATTGGCATAAATCGTTCCAGGGGCTCCGTTGACTTCGATTATCCATCTTTCCACAAAAAGACACAACAAATTAGGGACTAAATTCCCAAATTAATCCCCGATTAAAAAAAGAAAAGAGATCAATTGAAAGATTGAACAAAACCTTTGGAGATTATCAGTTACTTTGTGCTTAAATCCGGCAGGTGGATTAACTTGCCACTCCACTAACTCTTTCTGGAGTCTATTACATGCGATCTTGCTTAAAGCCTACGCAAAAAGCATCTCCAAAAATATATAGTCACAAAAATCAACAAATATAAAAAAACAAATAAGGAGAAGTAATCCGACAGACGCAACCCAAAATTGTGGACAAATAAATAACGAAATTAAATCGGAAAAACAAAGAGACATACAAACCTTGCGTGAATGAGCGGAGGAGCTAGTCATGGCTTCCGTGCGAGAGAGCGAGGAAAAAAAAAGGAGGGACGAAGACGGTGCCGTCTGTTCAATTTTATATACTTTGAGAAGGGCAAAAATCTGTACTAAAATACGGTACTGATTTTTTTTTTTAATATTTGGAGGAGAAATAAATGTGGATTATGATTGGTGGAAATTTTGGTA
This sequence comes from Gossypium australe, assembly GCA_005393395.2. Lineage (NCBI taxonomy): Eukaryota > Viridiplantae > Streptophyta > Magnoliopsida > Malvales > Malvaceae > Gossypium > Gossypium australe. The sequence continues at coordinate 27,476,136 of CM016626.1, forward strand.
GAAAAATGTTACTGAATCAGACGATGAACAATTTATTGCTCTAGATTATTGGACACACTTATATATGAATCATTGTGATCTTCCCGCGTGGCATTATTAATTTGCATTTGGAGGTAATTCGTGTCAATCACGAGGACTTTGGGAAAGTGGGTATAGGATTCGGTAAGGTTCCTTCCGTTACAATTTGTACTTTTGTTTTCTTTTTTGGGTCGACAATTCTTTTATTTTACAAAGAAAAAGGTATAATCAATCATATATTTAGTTTAATTAATCATATTTAATTCTGTTTGTTTAAATTGATGCTCAAAATGAGTTGGATTTCTTGCTTTGAAAAAAGAAAACTAATCTTTTAATGGTACTTTTTAGACCTAGTTAGAAATTGTGTTAGGATTTATTTTAAATTATGAATTTTCAGAGAATTAAAACAAAAAGATTGTTTAAACTAAATTATTAATTTTGAAATGAATAAAAATACAATTTTACCATATATTCAAGCAGTCTTTTATCTTTTAGATTTGTTTCTCAATCACAACAATCAATGTATGATAAAATTAGTGTATTCGATATCAATTTAATTAATAAAATATTTTTATATTTTAATTAAATTATATTATCGTTTTTATTTTTTACATCTAAATAAAAAAACTCATAATTTTAAATTCCTTATGCTTATGAAATTGTGTTAAATTATTATCAGCTAATAACATGAAAAAGAAAAAGTCATCATGATATTTGCATTATCAAATACCGCTTGTGGATAATGTAGTTTTCCGTTAATTGGGTAAAATTGCTATAACCTAAGGATTAGATGTAACTGATATGGAGTTAAGCGTTACAAATATTTTAAAATCGGATAAATCATATCAGTTTAAATAATTAAGTTATATAATATATTTTGATAGATTATGGTAATGAACCCTAAAGCGTGGAGTGAAATAAAAAAATAAGGTTTTAAGATAAGGTATTGGTAGAATGGATTTATTTGGATAAAAGAGTTAAGTATGATTTCGACACAGAATTAATAAGTTTGAAAGGTAGAGAGAATTAATGAAATTAAAAGTCATGATTATAATTTTAAAGATTTTTTAATTTATTGAAGCTAAATTTTTTTAAGAATATCGACATTAAACCTAAGATGAAAGTTATCATAAATTGAATTACTGATTTCTTTTCTACAAGTTGCCACATGGTATGGCTAAGTTCATTTCTATCTTGCAGTAAAACTTGAGTTTTGTTTTACAAGAAGCACGAAATTTAACTGCCCCCAAAACTTTGAATTCCATATCATGCCATGAGAAAAAATATATAAGAGAGGTAAACTCCACAGTTCCACCATTAAGCTTCAAAAGATGTATTTGGGGTCTAATTAGTTTCATATCAAATGCTGAAAGGTCATTTGTCAACCATCTGATTTAGCCTAAGAATCTTGGTTACAGAATCAATCTATTTAAAAGTGATGTTTTCTTCAATCCTCAGCTTGATCAGTGATCCCCTCCCTGCCCATGGAACTGCTAGCAAACGATGGATCAGAATCTTGAGGAGAGTCTTCAAACTCCTCTTTGTACATTTCTTCTATCATAGGCTTCCACAATCGAACTCGAGCATTTATAAACCAGTTTGATATCTGAATTTTGACAATGATAACAAGCACCAAAATATTGGGATTAAAAAGAAATAAATCATCAATTGAGCAGATGCAAATGGATAGAAGGGATCATACTTGATTCTTGGTCAGGCCTGTCTGTGATGCTAACATTAGCTTCTCCGAGTCTGTTGGATAACTGTTAAGAACCATGCAACAAATGGTAAGAATTTTGTGTTACATCGACTCAAAACAGAAAGTGGTTGAACTCAAAATATGCACTTACGGGTGAAGGAAGTGTTCGAAAAGCCAGGTACGAAGGATGGCTACGGAGGTTTCTGGCAATCCTCTAATAGGCCTCCAAGCTTGCCTTTGCCTTGGGATCATTCCAAGTTGTTGTTGAAGGGACTGTCGGTTCTGCCTAGAATCTCTATCGAACAGGCTAAGCTGCGACAATCCCCGGTTGATTCTCGGTAAATCGTGCGAGAACTTTCTTCTGATAACATTAATATGAGATATTATGGCATCCCTTAGATTTCCAAAATGCCTGGACATTGCTTGGAGTGCCAAAGCAGTGTACGACTTTGCTGCTCCTAAACCAGCTAGCGACTCGAAGGATGAAACCACTTCTTCCATTTGCTGGTAGTATTTCTCATATCTGAGCTCAACCTGGCGATGAAATAGTAACGAATTCATGAAGTAAAATTCAAGTAATTTATTAGTTAAAACACGAGTAAACACGACAGAACATCCAACAGGATCATGCTAACCTCCTCCAGTAATCCAATCAGCTTTGCAAGCCTAATTCGGAGCTCGTTTTCGGGCAATAGCATCTCATTACTGCAGAATTCTGCTTTTAGTTCAGAGGAAAGTCTTGCATTTCCTCCTCTGTCGCCTAGATATAACTTCCCAAAGAAACATTCGTCGACATTTTTGCCACCAATATTGACAAGTTCATGTAGGAGGGACTCAGTTGGCTTTAGATACCTCGAATTCACTATAGCAGTGGCAAATGATTCTGCTGCTCCATACGTAGTCAATAGGGATCGGTGCAGTGAGGTGGAAGGTGAAGCAAATGTGTTAACTGTGAAATTGTAGTCATCCCTTAAGTTTCCCACGCCTGGATTACAAACTTCTCTATCTTCAGCCCTGGAAAGCAAGTAACTAGGACTTGCAATACCAGAATTTAAGGAAGGATCAAGCATGTGAGAACCGAGAGATAGTGACAGCCTTTGGGTTTGGTGGTTGGTCTCGTTAGCTGCTCCAAGAAGGTCCATCAAGTGTCTGGTCTGGCTAATATCTGATTCATCAGTGACAATGGGAGATGGAAGGAGATCCATCGATCTGGACATTCTTTCCCCGAGAGAATGAATGGTAGGCAATAAACCAAGGGACTGGGGAAATGTGTTGTGGTTGCCTCTCAAAGTAGAGCCATAGGCATCAAAAGGTTGAACTCCGAATTGGTTTCGGCTATTACTAGGATCCGAGACGATAAAATGGTGCAGCATACTGGAAGTTGGATTTGGAGGCGAATCTCGGGAAACCATAGTGACAGAAATGGAAGCTAAAGGTTTTGAAAGTTGCTAATTGACCTTCAAATGCGAGGAGAAGAAATTATATATCAAGAATCTGGAAGAACAGTGAGTCAACTAGAATTATTGAGCCATACACATACATATGGAAAGTAAAAGCAGAGGCTAATTACCATTCCACGTGAAAAGCATTAAAAGCGAGTTAGGAATTAGATAAGACTCTGCTTGAAACAAGGTGGATATATTCATCAACAGATGACAAAAACCAAATATGAAAGCTGCCGGGCATTAAACACAGGGCCACCTGAATTAATGGCTGACAAAATTGAAATGGAAAATCTGTGCTGACTTTTGCACCCAATGCAGCCGAGATCTAAAGCCACAAATCATGCGATCATAATAAGATCACTAGCCGTAAGCAAGACTTAACCTTGAAAAGAAAACCCTTCAAAACTAAGCTGATGGGAACCAGGAGAAAAGGAGGGGAAATGCAGTAAAAAATAATGTAGCCAAGTGATGTGTTAAAAGCATGGATGGAATGAAGTAAAGGAATGGTATTACTGAAAACAAGACAAAGAAATAAAAAAAAAAAAAAAAAACTAAGGAGCCATTTGTAACTGAAGACCTGATTGGGATAGATTAACTTTAAGGAACTAACAATAAAACCAAAAAGATAATGGAAGTAACCTGTCTTTAATAAGCATAAAAAATGGAAGGGAAAGTAAGTAACAAAGCATCCATCTGAATGTGGAAAACTGCAAATGTACCTTTGTTCATAGTAGCAACAAATGTTAATAAGGCTTTAGAGGAAAACAATGACTTTTTATCTTACTTCTCTGGGGAAAAAGAAAAAGAATAGGTCTAATAGACTAATATACTAAGTAGCCAAAAGCTATTAGACCTATAGATTCATAGGCCTCTGCTAGTTCTTCAAAAAGGCAAAGTTAATTGGCTGAGAAGAAATGAATAAGACGTCAGGGAAAGATGGTCCCCGACTTCTTCCCTGACTATAAAACAAGCAAAAGCATCAATCCTTCAGCTTTAATGCCTGCATTTACATTTCTTTGGGAGACTCAAAAGTAGTTTGAGCTCAAAAACTGTGTAAACTCTCTCTCTCTCTCTCTCTCTCGCTCGCTCGTTCACACAAGGTGAGCTCTACCAATATGTTAAATTCTGCTGTGTGTAGCGTTGCTGCTGTAATCTGCAAAAGGAGGAGAAAAGTGGGCTGTCTTTTGCACACTCCCAGTTTTAAGACTGTTTGCTTGTGAGTCTGTAAAGTGTAAACCGTATTGGAATATCTAACTTTTTTCCTGATATTAGCTGTTGTATTCATGCATAGAGATGTTGAAATGACAATGAAAGCCACAATCTTTGGTATCTGATACCGTCATGAGATAGACAGGGGGGGGGGAGGGGGGCCCAAACCGCCAAAAGGGCTGATAACTCAATTTGGTTTTGTGAGCTGATAAGATTGATTCTGGGTGTGTGGGGGTTGATCTTTTGGGCTGGTCTGTTTGTTGTATGTTTTCAGTAATGATTGTAACTTTGTTCCTTTGGCCTCCTTCAGTTGTCGCCCTCTGCTTCCGTAACCCTGTAGTTCTTTTTGGGGGGACCTGAAATGCCCACACTTACTACTTTCATAAGTTAAAGCTTGAATAATTAGATTGCAAGAGTTCAAAAAAAAAAAAACAACAGCAAAGATGTTGCATGGCTTATGGCCTTGACCCAGTAAATTACCGCATTCATCTTAACTTGGGAAGTAGTTGGGAACAGACATCGTCAAGAAGGCACTAATTTAATCTCAACATGTTGCCTTAAGTTACAATAGATGGAAACTGGAAACTGTAGCTTTGCTAGGTTCCATATAGCTGTAAGTACCTAGCTATAAGTACCTCGATAGTTGACCCAAATACGTTGAAACTTGAACGGGGAAAATATTACCATAAATCGAGCATTTTAGCTGAGAGAAATCATATTAGTTGTCAGGGGAAAAAGCATAAAAAATGTGTATCATTGTTTTAGAAACCATTGCATATGATTCAGAGGTACCCACTGCAAAGTGCACACTTGAACCAATAATGAACATCCAATTAAAAAGTAGATAGACATCAATTATGGTGAGTATAAACATCGAGGATGGGGTGATAATATTAGCCAATATGTATGGATGCAGGTATACGAAAGGGGGTATCGAGTTGATTAGCAAGATATACAGCTATGGTCCACGAATACAACACACATGTATATATGAACCCATCAACAGTCAGGCTAATATAATCATTAACGTCGCCTAGCTGTTATTAGCATCTGTGAGTGTGACCATTCAAGAACTAACAGATAGAACAAGCAAAAATGAGCTGAAACGTTTCACATTCAATGGCGTTTGATAATGGTACCATGCTTACCACGTTCCTTCAAGTCTGCATCGATTGACAAAATGTACATGCGTACTTATCTGTAAATAATACATTCAAACTAGCTTCTCTAGTAGCTATTTGTAATCACAATTATTTCAAAAATATCATACATCAACGTCGATAATCTCTATTCAGCAAAATATTTTTTATACTTAAAAAAGAGATTTCAAACTCGTTCGTAAGATTAAGGGTTTAAAATATGATATGTATATTCCTACTACGTCTATGTTATAAATGGGTGTTACACATGTGTCTTCAATTTATCAATTCCATTAATAATTAAAATTTTAAAACTTTTATGAGTAAAATATCTGAACCAAAATAGTTTTGATTAATTCTATGTATTTATGTAGATTTTATCACACTCATATGTAAATCAAAATCAATATTAAAATTATATTTAGCAATTGAATCATAGTTATACTAAAATATTTTTTAGTTGTTTTATTTAAATATTTTATATAAAATAGTATCAATAAAGATTGAGTGTAATGATAAGATACATTATACTCTTTAAAAAAATATATTAATCTTAAGGACTGCCATTATTAGGAAGAGCAACTAGGCATCACAAACATAAACCATAAATTTTCGCTTTAATAGAGACATTAAAGAACTATTGGATATCAAATTAATACATATCAAAAGTCTAAAACAAATTGAAAAAACCCATAAAAATTAGAATAACCAAAAAAATATTTAAATATAAAATTTCTATTAATTCAAATATATCATTTAATTTCGTTAATCCAACCAAAACTTTCCTATGATCTTTTTCCTTAATTGAATATTTTTTATATAATTAATCGACCGAATTAAATTTCAATGGATTAAATATCCCCATCATCACATTGCTTTGCTTTTCTTGTATACTCAAAACAGTGATAGATATTTTCAAAAAAATGGGCTGAAAGTTCAGTTAGGTTGGGCTAGAATTCAGCTCACTAAGTCCAAGCAAAACATATCTAAAAATCGAGGGCGTTAACGAACCGCGATAAACCACATAATAAAATGAAAATATTTTTAAATCCGGAGTAACAGTTTCGAGAGAAGAAGTTACTGAAATTCCAGCAATAGGATTTTATGATGAGCTTATGTTTTTGTTCTCTGATTTCTCCTCGTCCTTCACCTTTAATTTACGACCCCAATTTTCCATGGAATTTGAATCTTAACCGCTCCGTTGGCCCTCTCACTTTTTCTACTCACGGCAACGATAGGAGTTTCGTTGCCAGGGTTGCTCAACGAGGATACGAAGTAGATAACATTTCACTGCAGAGTCCGACTATCGAGGCAGAGGAAGAAAATGAAGTGGTTGATGAACTCGTTAATGGATCCGTCGTCGCTGAACCGGTGGAAGAGGATACACCGAGACCGGTAAGAGTTAGAAAGAAGAGAGATGACGGTGATGGTAGTGATGATGAAAGCTTTGAGGATAGATTCAAGCTACGAAATGGGAGGGAGGTAATTTTTTTTTATTTTATCAGTTCAAATTTTGGGGAAATTTTTGGAATTAGCTACTAAGCAATTTTAAAATTTTTTTGAAGGTTTTTGAAGAAAAAGCTTATTTAGTGGGCGTAGAGCGAAAAGGCGAGACGTCGGATTCTTTTGCCATCGAGGAGTCGCTGAAGGAGCTGGCTCAGCTGGCCGACACCGCTGGGCTCATGGTGGTTGGTTCAACTTATCAAAAGTACGAGTTTAATCTATTAAATCGAATTGCATTTTCATATTATAAGCTGAAATTGTCTGTGTATTTTTTGGCCTTGAAGGTTAGCTTCTCCCAACCCGAGGACATATATAGGATCAGGAAAGGTCGCAGAAATTAAGAGCGCAATTCGTGCTTTTGAGGTTGAGACTGTAATATTTGATGATGAGCTCTCACCGGGGTAAGGTTTGTAATATTTTTCTCAGTTTCAACTTTTATATAAGAATCTAGCTTGGAGTGTTTTGAATGGGGAAAGTGTAATTTGTGATGTCAATTGTTTTTACCTTATGAAATTGAAATGCAACCTTCATTATTTAACACTGCATCTCATCTGGCTCTATAATTAAATTTCAGGCAATTGCGCAATTTGGAGAAGGCATTCGGTGGGGATGTTAGAGTTTGTGATCGGACTGCTCTAATCCTGGATATCTTCAATCAGCAAGCTGCAACGCATGAAGCAGCTTTACAGGCAAGTTTAAGATTGTTTGTTTAATAAAAGTACTCCTTGGTAAAACCTTTCTGTACTGAAGATAATCAAAAGAAGAATAATTTATACATTTGTTACACAAGCTATGGGGCCTTTCTAGGTTGCATTGGCTCAAATGGAATACCAATTGCCACGTCTTACTAAAATGTGGACTCACCTTGAGCGTCAAGCTGGAGGCAAGGTGAAGGGTATGGGTGAGAAACAAATTGAAGTGGACAAACGTATCTTACGTACTCAAGTGAGCAACAATTTCTGTTTCCCAATATTTTATATGCTGCTATAGGAACTCAAAACTTGTACATAGAATAGGATTTATGGCTATTGGAGCCTCCATGACCTAACTTATGTCTTTTGCTAGATTGGAGTTCTTAAAAAAGAGCTTGAATCTGTCAGAAAACATCGAAAGCAATACAGAAACCGCCGGTTTTCTGTTCCCGTTCCTGTAGTATCTTTGGTAAGCACTTAACCTGATTTTTTTTAAAAATAATACAAGGACAGTTTTATTGTGTTGCTTTTATGTCTCCAACATATAATACATTTGAAAGCATTATAGGTTGGGTACACAAATGCTGGCAAGAGTACACTTTTAAATCAATTGACTGGAGCTAATGTTCTTTCAGAAGACCGATTGTTTGCCACCCTTGATCCAACAACAAGAAGGGTTCAGGTCAGTTATAAGTTTGGAAACCTATTGTTACACCTTGCTTTCAAGCAAACCTGTTCTTAATGCAATTGAGTAGTCAGAGAAGATATAAATTAAAACAAAGTTGTCCAGCTGTAGCTATAAGTTTTCTCTATCTATAAACATATCATTTCTATGTTGTGCTATTCTAATCACTTCTGTTCACTATGAGTGCATTTTGGTTCTCAAATCTAGGGGCTTCTAGCGACTTCATTTTGCTAGAAAAGAATTGAGAATTGAAGAAGTTATGTAGCATGATTTAGATCTATGAACGTTGGTTTTATAAACTTGTACAGATACGTTCTTCGTGAACAAAAGTTGCTTATTGTTATCTGGTGTTGGAAAGAGTTTTTACTCCTTTATCTATGATCTGTGCCGGTAACAAGGGATACTTGTTTCTGTTGTGTACTTTCCAGATGAAAAATGGAAGTGAATTTCTTCTTACTGACACTGTTGGTTTCATCCAAAAGTTGCCAACAACCCTGGTAATGCTTCTCACTGTTTGATGTTTATGTTAGGAGGGGCTCCTTCATATTATGTGTCCAACAGGGTGCCTTCTGATTTTGAAATACTTAATGCGCAATTAGTTAAATTGAAAGATGTTTCTATTGAATCTTAATACCTAATTAGTTCAAAGAGGGTGCCCAAATAATCATGTCAGCTCCACCTAATGGTTGTTTCATGTAGGTTGCTGCATTCAGAGCTACATTAGAGGAGATATCTGAGTCTTCTCTTTTAGTGCATGTGGTGGACATCAGGTATAATGCTTTCTACTATTTTTAGTTTTTCTCCCTCTTCTCAAAATTTCAACTATGTTTCCTGTCAATTTCAGTCATCCCCTAGCAGAGCAGCAGATAGATGCTGTGGAAAAAGTTCTAGCAGAACTAGATGTGTCAGAAATTCCAAAATTAATGGTCTGGAACAAGGTAATGGAGATATTCTCTATCTCTAAGATACTAAGAATTGAAACATGCATGATGAATAATTTGACCCTTTTCCTCACAGCTTATTGTACTTGTGATTTTTATAACTTTATATATGCTCAATATTCAATACATCTGCATGAAAGCTTGCGTTTTTTTTTTTGTTGCTTAATTGCACATGGTGCCTGCAGTCTATCTTACCTCAGCATGCTTATACCATTTGTTTTTGCATAGATTTATTCTTCCTTTTTAATTTAATTTTTTTAGAATTTATAATCTACTTTTACAGGCCGATTTTGCTTTTAGACACACACTAAAGTATTCATAGTGATTATAACATGTGTTAAGTATTCTGTATCCTGGTTTATGAACCATGCATCAGAAAGGGATTAAATTGCTTATGTTACACAGTCTTGTATTCCTAATTGTCATAGGAGTGGAGCTTATTGTAATGTTGGTGATATAAATATGCATGTATGTATCATATTCTGTGCATTTTCCCGAAGTTCTGTTATTGCAACATGAACTGGACTATGTATGGCAGGTTGATAAAGTAACTGATCCGGAAAAGATCAAGTTAGAAGCAGAGAGAAGGGAAGATATTGTTTGTATATCTGCTTTGACTGGTGAGGGCTTGCTGGAATTCTGCAATGCTGTGCAGGAAAAACTAAAGGTATTTAATTGATGTTCAGATTTCAGTATCTTTAAAACATGAAAGTGGTTCATTCAGTGAAATTCTGGATCTGGACTGTGTTTTACTAGTGAGTAATGTTCTTTTTTAATAGGATTCCATGGTTCCGGTGGAAGCTTTAGTCCCATTTAACAAAGGGGAACTTCTGAGTACCATACATCAGGTTGGAATGGTGGAGAAAACTGTAAGTATTAGCTAAATATTGAACTAATCTATTCTATTTTCCAGTCATTATAAAGAGAGTTAATATCGTTGCTGTTTTCTTATATGTCTTTTCCCTTCTACAGGAATATACCGAAAACGGGACATTTGTCAAGGCATTTGTCCCTCTCCGTTTTGCTAGGCTGCTTACCCCAATGAGGCAACTGTGTAAATCATAACTTTCAACTCTCTTGAATGTAACCTTTCAATAGTTTGTATTAAATTCGATGAGTTTTCAAGAGCAAGAGGGCGATTTGGGAGGACAGCAGCAGCACATTTTTCAGTACAGCATTGCCCCAATACCAATGTATATAGAATACCCAGCTCCGTTGTCATTAAATATGTAATAGATGTTGAACTTGACAACAACGAATGTCGGTTTTCTGTGTAAATTTGATATGCTAGATTATAAGACCCCAAGGCACTAGCGTGACTAGATCGTCAGATATTGAACAAAACAGGGGTTCATACTTCATACTGGCATCGTACTTTGTTTTGCAATGAGACGTGAAACTGCTAGTCGAAGGAAAAGCCAGCATCTAACTTTGATTTGCTACCATGAAGTAGATGAATCTGAAAGCTAAAGTAGCTCGGTAGCAGGTTAACCACTCGAATTTGTGAAAGGGTAAACTCTGTCGTCATCTTTCCTCTTTGAAATTCCTTGTCCCTTTTATGTAGTTACTAATGTCTTTCAACCACTTTTGCAGATAACACGGAAAGAAATAATTAGTATTAGGGTAAATTACACTGAAGATTTTTAAATTATTAGTAAGATTATATTTTGATGATTTAATTTTAAAAAGTTTTAAAATGGCTATTAAGTCACTAGGCTCTTAAAATTGATGTTGTATGGTCTTTGTTGTTCGTATTGTTTGCACTAATTGAAAGTTTTTTTTTCTCTTTTTCTTCTTCAGTTTAGTGTTTTTTTAATGAAACAGTTAGATCAACTTGAATCTAAAGAATGCTTTTGTACTTGTTGATGAATATTGATCCACTATAACGATTATTAAATTGTCGCTTGGAGTTTACTAACTGAATTTTTTTTAAAAAAAATGTTAATGGTCTAGTAACTTAAATTAAATAACTTTTGAATAGTTTAGTGATTTAAATGAAAATTTTCAAATAACTCAATGTTCATTTTGTAATCTTTTGAAGTTGAGTGACCAAAATGTAAACTTATTAATAGTTTAGTGATATTGAGTGTAATTTACTCTTAGCATTAATATACTATTTGGATTTGACTTAAGCTTTAATGTTTATTTTGTTACTTGAGGTTTTTTTCTTTTCAATTTAGCATGAGTTTGACTTTATTATTTAATTTAATATCTAGAATAAATGATATTATATGGCTTAATGAATAATTAACTGGTACAGAGGTTAAAGATGATGCCAAGGGGGTTGACAAGGGCGTAGGGCCTCCGAAATGGATTTTTTTTTTTTTTGTTTATCTCTTTAGAAACAATGAAAGTGTAAGTTAACCCATAATGAAATTGCACTCCCCAAATTTTTAAAAAATCTATTTTGTCTTTCAAAAATTATGAAATTATAAATTAATACGTAATAAAATTACACATTGACCCCTCAAAAAATTTATAATTCAATCCAATCTCCCTTAAAAAGTTCTAACTTTATCCCAGACATGTGTGCTCTAGTAAAAAAATATAGATAATTTAAAAAAAAATCTCAAAAACTTAAAATAATAATATCAACATAATAAGCATATTCAAATGCATTAAAATTTATACAATACATCAATCACCCAAACTTACAAAAATTTCAATCACCCCGCTGATTTAAAGACAAACTTACAAAAATTTTAATTTAATTGATTTGAGGTATAAGATTTGGATTACTTTGTTAGTAAACCCTTACCTATGGTGACGTGATTATTTGCTCTTATATATAAAAGAAATTTATACGATACAAAGTCAAAACTAACATGAAAACTATCCATCTTTGGGTTGTTTCTTTCTAGGCTAATGCTAAATGTAGCGTTCAATTTTCGTTTACATTGAGATGAGATTTGGGTTTTGGGAAGGAGCGACTAAATTAATCCTTACTATAATAAGCTATGAAGCGTAAGGAGCAGGTAAACCAGAAGCACTGCACGAAAATAAGCGTGGAGACAAGTTGACGCAGTCTTGGCTATCAGTATTAGGTGCTTTTTCCGGGAAGATTTGCCGAGTGGAGCAGTTGATTTAATTGTTACAACCATTATAAATTCCATTGCCAACCAATGACCGTTTATCGCTAACACTTATTTCAAATCATCAATGGCGTATTTGAAAGTGGCTTTTGGCTTCCTAGTAACAGCTTTCCTGTCAGCCACAGTTTCTCTGGCTCACCCTGGTTTGGGTTTTGGCTGGGGAGGTGTTGGTGCGCCAGGTGGTCAATCTGGTGCACCTTCATATGGCCTTTTCCCACAGTTCTATCAGTTTTCATGCCCTCAAGCTGAGGACATCGTCATGTCAGTTCTAGAGAAGGCCATAGCAAAAGAGCCTAGGATGGCTGCCTCTTTGCTAAGGCTTCATTTCCACGATTGTTTCGTGCAGGTTACTTGCTTCTTTCACTTTTTCATTTAATGCAGACGCAAACAATTGCTTAAATAACTTGGTTCGATTTTGTTAATGTAACTCGTAAAAGTATATAAAGTTTCCACCCTCTTTTTCATCTGATAGGGCTGTGATGCATCCATATTGTTGGACAACAGTGCGACCATCGTTAGTGAAAAGAATTCACTACCAAACAGGAACTCCGTTAGAGGCTTTGAAGTGATTGATGAGATCAAAGCTAAACTAGAAGAAGCATGTCCCCAAACTGTTTCTTGTGCTGACATACTCGCAATGGCTGCTCGTGGTTCCACTGTCTTGGTAAGCATAAAGCATGCAAAAAAAGCTCCACGGTACTCGCAAGGCCAATTCAGCATTACATTTTTTTTTTGCTAACCACAATTAATGCCATAACAGAGCGGCGGACCATCTTGGGAGCTTCCACTTGGAAGAAGGGATTCAAAGACAGCGAGCCTCAGCACTTCAAACAACAACATCCCACCACCAAACTCCACTCTTCAGAACCTGATAACACTTTTCCAACGTCAAGGTCTTGATGAAGTAGACCTCGTTGCTCTCTCAGGTCAACCCATTGTCCCACGTTTTCAGTCAGACCATAACATAATTAAAAACCGTCTTTGACCTTATAATGGTTTACTCATTTTGAACATGTACTAATGTTTCAGGAGGACATACCATTGGTGTAGCCAGGTGTGGGACCTTCAAGCAGAGACTCTACAACCAAAACGGAAACAACCTGCCAGACCAAACACTAGAAAGAACCTACTACTATGGCTTGAAATCTGTGTGTCCCAAATCTGGCGGTGACAACAACATTTCACCTTTGGATTTCGGGTCCCCTGTAAAATTCGACAACCTTTACTTCAAGCTTATTTTGTGGGGAAAAGGACTGCTCAATTCAGATGAAGTGCTTTTGACAGGGAATGTTGGAAATACAATGGAGTTGGTTAAAGCTTACGCAAAGGATGAGAATCTCTTCTTTAAACAATTTGCCAAGTCCATGATTAAGATGGGCAACATTAGTCCTCTAACTGGTTTTAATGGGGAAGTAAGGAAGAATTGTCGCTTAGTTAACTAGGATATGAAGTATGGTATCTGGTGAGTCATGTCTGACAGCAAATTATGTTGTTTTGCAATGGTAAGCGTTGTTGAGTAACATCCCTTAATTTCATTTGGAAACAAGGGGAAAAAATGTTGTTGAGGATGTAAGGTTTTTAATGTTTAACGAATGAATCAAAGTTTATTATTATCATAAACCAAGTAGAGATATATCCACCTAGTCTTAATATGATGTATAAACCAAATAGAGATATATCCACCTAGTCTTAATATGATGTCTTTGTTATCAATACTGGAGGACTTAAATTTAAACATGTTGAAGTATTTTTTTTTTATCTTATTTAAAAAATTTAACAAGTGCTCATTCATACATTGAGTTAATCTACATTTTAGGGTCTGACCTCACATGGGGCTAGAATTTTTCTGATCCAATCAAAACTTAATAATTATTTTCACATTAGAACTTAAAGTAAGTAATTGTTCTTATATTGGACCTTAAACTTTTTTTCAAGTTAACTCATGAACTTAGCAATTATTTCACTGAATTTTTTTATCAAAAAAATATTAAAATTTAATTTGACAAAAAAAATCAAGTCTCAATATGAAAATAATTATTAAATTGAGCGACTGATTTAAATAAAAAATTTTAAACCAATAATTGTCTAGGTTTAGGCCTCAAAATTTCATTAGAGTTAAGAGGTGTTAAGTTTATTATATGGATCAAGATTTGGGTTGAAAGCATCCAGCACACTAGCAGTCGGATAGTGATCTAATAGCCCAACAAAGCTGGATATTACAAAGGGTAAAATCCCAAATGAAAGCCCGCAAAATTTCACGTCCAGCGACAACGAGACTGAGCTGGGCTCGTGCTTTTGGTCGAATTGCTTCTTCAACCAGTGAAGCAAACAAGCAAATCGTAGATCCTCGAATCGAAACGTGAATTCTCAAATAGTTCAGGTAATTCACTGCTGATATTCATTTATAGATCGAAAGCAAAGCAGTAGTAAATTAGCGAAGCTAAGCAATATTTGAAAGAATGGGTAAGCAACCAAGCGCATGGATTACAACCCAGCAGAAAAAGAGATGGCCACTGATGATTCTATTACTCCTTTCTCTATCAACACTTATGGCCTTCCTCATCAGATCCACCTTCGATTCTTGCAGCATCGGTTCTAGTAACAATGTCGGCAATTTCATCCGAGAAGGACAAGAAGAAGAAAAAGGGGGTACCCACCATCAAGTTAACCACAATGATGAAGCACCGACTCCAAATCCTCTCGATTTCATGAAGTCAAAACTCGTTCTCTTAGTCTCTCACGAACTCTCCCTTTCCGGGGGGCCTTTATTGTTAATGGAACTGGCATTTCTGCTAAGAGAAGTTGGCGCCGACGTTGTCTGGGTAACTAACCAGAAACAAACCGAATCTGATGACATCATTTACAGTTTAGAACATAAGATGTTGAATCGAGGGGTTCAGGTAATTCTTAATTTCTTGGTTTCTTTGTTTTCTTCTGTCTTCAATGCAAATGTTGTTTCTAAATTTTAACACATTGGGTTTTTTCCAACTTTTATCAAGGTTTTCTCTGCCAAAGGTCAAGAAGCTATAGATACTGCTCTAAAGGCTGATTTGGTAGTTTTGAACACTGCGGTTGCTGGAAAGTGGCTGGATGCTGTTCTTAAAGAACATGTTGCTGATGTTCTTCCAAAGGTTCTCTGGTGGATTCATGAAATGCGAGGACATTACTTCAAGCTAGAATATGTTAAGCACCTCCCTTTAGTTGGAGGTGCCATGATTGATTCACACACCACAGCAAATTACTGGAAAAACCGGACTCGGGAACGATTAGGGTAATGGTTTTTGTACTATCTGCTATAAGTTTTAGGATTTTATTGTCTGCTAATGCTAATATATATGAAGATTGAAGAGGCTTTGGAGTACGGTTACAATGCTGGTGTATGTTATTGTCATATTTGGATTATAGGATTCAGATACACCTATTGACTCTATGATTTAAATATATGTTTCACCCCTTTTCTTTTCTTTTTTTTTTTTTTTGCTGTTTTTGGTTGTTTGTCTTAATTTTACAGTTTATTTTACAGGATTAAAATGCCTGAAACATACGTTGTGCACTTAGGAAACAGCAAGGAACTAATGGAAGTGGCTGAAAATAGAGTTGCCAAAAGGGTTCTCCGTGAGCATGTTCGTGAATCTCTTGGCGTGAAAAATGAAGATCTAGTCTTTGCTCTTATAAATAGTATGTATGCTTTGGGTGTATTATAAATAAAACACATGCTTACAGTGGATCCTTAGTGGTTGAAATCCTAGTTTGATTTTGTGGTTCATAGTTATTGTTGCCTTTCTGAGAATTGATTGCATGGATGATTTTAGTATCCTATACTCCTGCTAGCAGCTTTAATTCCTTGTGTCAACAGCCTCTTAATTATTCCATGATTCAGTTTGCATTGTAGGCCTGGGAAATTTTTTATTCTCAATGAGGTTCCCCACAGGCATTGTTGCATGAATAAAATTATTCTTGATCGGATTATGGTTATATTTTAGAGCTTTGATCAATTGCCAATTTCTTCCTCCATTTTGCTTGGTAGCATATCTCCTTTTGTTTTTTGTTTGTGT
Source organism: Gossypium australe (assembly GCA_005393395.2). Lineage (NCBI taxonomy): Eukaryota > Viridiplantae > Streptophyta > Magnoliopsida > Malvales > Malvaceae > Gossypium > Gossypium australe. The sequence continues at coordinate 27,492,614 of CM016626.1, forward strand.
TCTTGCAAACACCTTGTGTTCTTTCACAACTCTGAACGACTAAATTATTGCAGAATGTTGAAATATGTTATATGATTCGAGCCTACTGTACTGGTTTATCATCTTTTGAGCACCAATCCCTGTACTGTTTTAGGTGTTTCCCGAGGGAAGGGTCAGGACCTATTTCTCCGCTCATTTCATGAAAGTTTGAAGTTGATCCAGGAGAGAAAACTAAAGGTGCCACCAATTCATGCGGTGATAGTGGGAAGTGACATGAATGCTCAGACAAAGTTTGAAACAGAGCTGCGTAACTTTGTATCACAGAATAATATGCAGGGTCGAGTTCACTTTGTAAATAAAACCCTAACTGTAGCTCCCTATCTGGCTTCTATCGATGTTCTTGTTCAAAATTCTCAGGTATTCTCTGAATAACTATGTTGTTTATTTGTGTTGTAAGCAGTACTAATTGCAGCACCATCAACTCATAGTATATACTATAGCTTTCATTCGTGTTCCATTTCATGAAATATCTATCAAGTATAATTTGCTTTTGCTTTGCTGGCAAAGCTTACAAGTTGTTGTCACATTTAGGCCCGGGGAGAGTGTTTTGGAAGGATAACAATAGAAGCTATGGCCTTTCAGCTTCCTGTCCTGGTACCTATTCTCTCTCTTTTCATTTTAACAAAGCAATGTAACCACTTTTTTCTTTTTTGGGTGCCATTGTTGATTACATTTATTATTCAGGGCACAGCTGCCGGTGGCACCATGGAGATAGTGGTAAACGGGGCAACAGGCTTGTTGCATCCTGCTGGCAAAGAAGGCGTGATGCCCCTCTCAAATAACATCGTGAAACTAGCTACAAATGTAGAGAAGAGGCTGACGATGGGGAAGAAAGGATATGAAAGGGTGAAAGAGAGATTTTTAGAGCATCACATGTCCGAAAGAATTGCCAAGGTTCTGAAGGAAATACTGCTGCACAAGGCAAAGCGCCACTCTGAGTCTTGAAAACTTTGCTGCACTGTTTAGTGCCTTCATCATCCGGTACCAAAGTTGCTCTCTGCTGTTTTTGTCAGGCATCTGATGAATAATAAACTTGAGGGTAAAATCTATTTGTATATTATGTAGCAAGTGGGGGGAAAACTGTAGATAATCATGTTATGATACCCATTTTTCATTCTTTTTTACGTTTAAATTTATTCTTTTATACGTAAATCTAGAGACAGAAAAATTGTGATTCGTAAATTGGTTGGATTCAAGATTCCCAATGTAATGGTTGATATCTTTCCCCTTGAAATGGTTTAATTGAGGATTTAAGTTTAAAGATTGGAGATTTTTAGATTTTGTTTAAATGCATCATCCCTTGTCGCCTAAGCCTTTTCTCTACTTATGAATAAAATGAGTAATGGTGGATTAATTAAGTATAGTTTCCTCTTCTTTTTTGCAACAAGGTTTCTCTTTTTACTTCTTTGTATAACTTTGTTTTTACAAATAGCAAATAGGTAAAATCTATTTACTATAAATTCAATTTAATATTGTCGAAACCACCCTTTTTGAGAAAACGACGTGAATCGAACTTGGGTTTTGACAATAAAAACGGGAGTCGCCACCAATCATTTTTTTGCTAAGGTGTGATTGGGTCACCTCGAAAAGTAGTCGCTTTAAATAAACCATTTAATTTATCAAAACAACGATTTTGGTCTACGAAATTTAGAGAAACAGGTTTGGGAGTCAATTACGCACGAGGAAGGGTTAGCACCCTCGATACGCCCAAAAATTGGGACCTAATTGATTGTCTAATATCTTGATGTCGAAAATTTGAAAAGATTTGAAAATACGATCCTCTTTAAAATAACATGGACAGATCGAAAATGAATGATAAGACATACTCATTTCGAAGAGATAAAGTGTCGTACTCAGTAAGTTAGGGCACAACCTTTTGGACTCTCGAAACTAAGTTTGTCTCTTGATTTTAAAACTCAAATTTGAGTTCAAGAAGGATATCCCTTTATTTGACAAGTGAGAAATCGGAACTCAGTAAGTTAGGTCTCGATTTCTCGAAATTCCAAATAAGGGATGTTACCTTCGTTTTAAAAACGGATTTATTTCGAGACATCTAAATGTTGTGGCCAGTAAGTTAGGGCACCACACCTCGAGTTCCCGAAAACAAGTATTTTATTCGAAATTTGATCGTGATTTAAAAAGGGGCATTCTGTTATTTAGATTGGAGAAAAAATCGGAACCCAGTAAGTTAGGGCACAATCTTCTCAAATCCTTAATACGAAATATCAATCACTTGAAAACTTGATATATTGGATAAAAAAACGAATATGACAAATAATGACGTGGAAAAACGATGTTATACGTGAAAAGAAATACGGTAATATTAATAAATTAATTACAATAAATAAACATGATAAAATATAATAATATTCACATAATAATAATAATAATAATAATAATAATAATAATAATAATAATAATAATAATAATAACAATAATAATAATAGCAAGTATATATACAAGTAACAATACAATAATAGTAGTAATAGACATAATAATAGCATAATAATAATAACAATAATGGTGATGGAAAATATAGTGCATAATAATAATAATAATAATAATAATAATAATAATAATAATAATAATAATAAGTGAAAATAACAAAATAATGAAAAATGGGCTAAATTGAATTTAAAATGGGAATAAAGGAGCAAATTATATAAAATAAATAAATAGGGATTAAACTGAAACACACGCGAAATGATGAGGGACGAAGAGCGTAAATTTCTCGATTCATTAAGCACAGCCTTTAATGCGGGACTAAAATGAAACAAGGGTGAAGTTAAAGGGGCAAATTTTGAAAATAACAAAATTAAATTTAACAAGGTAAAAATTGCGGAAGGACCAAAAGAGCAATTAACCCAATCAACGAAAACACGCGGATCCTCTGGTTGGGTCGGGCGCGCACGCGGATCCTAGGCCGAACGACGTCGTTTTGGGCGGTAAAGGCCAGCCCCAAAACGACGTTGTTTTGAGGGGCTATTTAAGGGCCAGATTTCTGAAAAAAATCATTTTTGACTCTTTGTTTAAAAAAAATCTAATTCTTTCTTTCTTTTCTCTCTGCAGATCTCGATGGGGGAGAGGGGATTCCGGCAAGGCGCCGCCGTGGACACCGTTGCCGGCCACCGCGCGCGGTGGGCGGAAAGGTAAGGCTTCTCCCTTTTTTTGTTTTTTTTTTAAATATATGTATGTATATGTATATATATTTTGATTGAGTAATAAAAAGAAAAATCGAAACGACGAATGAAAAGAAAAAAAATGCGAAATCACCTCGTTCTCCTGTTAATATTCACTCTGCCCTTTTTAATGTTTGAATCTGTCTTTTTTTAGTCTCCTTTTTTGTAACTTTTATATTCGTATTGATTGAGAGAGAGAAAAAAAAAACCCTGTTACAAAGTCTCTATTCGGTTTATATAACCGGTCTTTGAAGAAACAAACAAAAAGAAGTAAAATACAATAGATTTGCTTTTTGCTGCCGTGGTTGTTGTTGTTTTGTCTTCTTTTGCAGGTTATGGGGAGCAGTGGGAAGTGGAGGAGTGGTGGTGGAGCAAGCGGCGCTGGTGGCCGACAGTGGCCAGTGGATTACGGTGCACCAGGGATTAGGGGCTAGGGTTTGCGGTGCAGGAGCTGAGGACCCTAGGGTTTTTTGTTGTTTTCTGAATTGGGCTTGTAGTGGGCTGATCTATTTAGGATTTTGGGCTATTTTAATGGTTTATTTAGGTTGGGTTTTAGGGTTTAGGATTAATGTTTGGGTTTTAAATTGGGCCCCGGCAAATTGGGTTGGTTTTAGTGTAGGCTGATTTGGGTTTGGTAATTTAATGGGTTTTGTAATTGGATAAAATGGGCCGGGAAAATTATGAGTATTACAAATATTATAAAATACTTGTCGCCCAAAAGAAATAAAATTAAATATACTTATTTTTAATACGATTAAATTATGCCATATGTCCTTGTATTCTTTGTAAATTTGGATTTTAGTCTCTTTATTCTTTTTAAGAATTTAATCTCTCTCTACTTTTTAAAATTTAAAGTTTAGGTCAAATTATTGAAACTATTAAAATTATTTTGTTAAATTCAGGTTTATTGTAACATCATTTTCTTAGTTACATTGCTATCAATTAAGAGTTTTTTATTTATTTCAAAAACTCATACTAATCAATTTAATAAAAAGATTTAGAATTCTTAACAATTGGACTTAAATTGTAAAATTTAAAAAGTAGATGGACTAAGTCCTGAAAATAAAAGTATAGGAACTAAATTCAAAATTTATAAAGAGTTCAGGGACCTAGGGCATATTTTAACCTTATAAAATCTAAAAGGGAAATTTTAGCCCAGGTCGCTTTAGAATACATATATATATACATACCTAGCAGAGTTTACAAAATACAAATAGCCCCAATCTCGCACAACCCCTTACTCAAGGAGCCTTGGGAAAGCCCAGACACCAAGCTTTCTTCAAAGTCAGACCATTTCGATCATAGATTGTGACAATGAGCGACGGAGAAGACGCTGTACGACGCCGTAATGCTATTGCGGAGTACCGGAAGAAACTCCTTCAACACAAAGAGTATGAATCAAGAGTTCGAGCAGGTATTCCCCACCTCTTCCCATAATCCTCACCCTCTTACCCCTAATTGGGGTCACTTTTCTCTTTTCCTCGTTTTGCATTTAAATTATTGTTTTTTTTTTTTGCGGTTTGCCCATTTACGATTTAGGATTTAGGGTTTTGCTTCCACTCTCGGTTATATCAGCTGCTTCGTTGTTTTACAAATATTGCTGCTTCGGAAGTTAGATCCTTTTTCCTGTTAATTGTAGAGGTAGCTTGAGTAGGTAAAAAATTTGGCGAGAAAGTCTTAAGCCTTGGTTGCTGCGATAGATAACTGCTTTGTTTTCAACTGAAATTTTGTTTTTCAATGTCTTCGACTTGGGTTGATGATTGGATCTTGTTTATGTTGTTGATGAAGTTGAAATTTTGGCTTTCTGGTAAAATAAAGTAGTTAAGAAGTAACAAAAGGAAAGGATGTTTGTAGCTTTGGCTACAGCTTGTTGTATTAGTTGTTTGAAGACCAAATCTTTATCTTTCTTCTTAACATAATGCATACCTAACATAGTTTTTGACTTGCTATTTCGCTCTTGAATGTTAAGGTAGGGAGAATTTGAGAGCTGCTAAGAAGGAGTTTAACAAAACAGAAGATGATTTAAAGTCTCTTCAGAGTGTTGGACAGATCATTGGAGAAGTTCTGAGGCCTCTTGATAATGAACGCTGTAACTACTATTTATCCCCTCCCTCCTTTTGAATATAAAGTTCGTTTTTGTGTTCTTATTTGTAAAATTGCTTAGTCTGACATCTGCGTAGTTGCATTTGAAGTTTTGGCTGTTTGTTGGTTCATTTTGTTTTAGAATATATTGTAACTATAAATTTGGATGTCTATATGACATTTCAGTGATTGTTAAAGCAAGCAGTGGCCCTCGCTATGTGGTTGGTTGCCGCAGCAAAGTTGATAAGGAGAAGCTAACTTCAGGAACTAGGGTAGTTCTTGATATGACAACACTGACAATAATGCGGGCTCTTCCACGTGAGGTATTACCATACTAACTAGTTCAGCTTTATTTATGATATAAAAGCAAGTTTTCTCTGCAGATATTTCAAATTCCAGTACATCTTTTGATGACAGGTTGATCCAGTTGTTTACAACATGCTGCATGAGGATCCTGGTAATGTTAGCTACTCAGCTGTCGGTGGTTTATCTGATCAAATTCGAGAGCTAAGGGAATCTATCGAGCTCCCTCTCATGAATCCTGAGCTTTTCCTTAGAGTTGGGATCAAACCTCCCAAGGTGATTATTACTTCCAGTTTTCCTCTCTCTGTCAATTCCTGAATTTCAATGGGTGTGCTTTTGTATATGTTGATGGGTGAAGCATGCTACAGTGGAGTGATGTATGGTTGACAATCCTGAAATTTCTTGTCTCCCTTGCAGGGTGTGCTCCTCTATGGACCTCCTGGTACAGGTAAGACATTGCTAGCTAGAGCAATAGCAAGTAATATTGATGCTAACTTCTTAAAGGTTAGTATTTTTGAATCTATGTCTTACCTTTGTGGTTTTCTCATCCTGTCCTTGAATAAATGCATCTAACTTTTTCTCATCTGAGACCAGGTCGTTTCAAGTGCAATAATTGACAAATACATTGGAGAAAGTGCAAGATTGATACGAGAAATGTTTGGATATGCACGTGATCACCAAGTGAGAACCTGGCGTTATGAATGTTTGCTTTTGTGCTTCTTTGTATCCATTAATGCCATTCTTATATTTGCTTCTTTGTGTTCAGCCTTGCATCATCTTTATGGATGAGATTGATGCCATTGGTGGACGCCGTTTCAGTGAGGGAACGAGTGCTGATCGTGAAATACAGAGAACATTGATGGAGTTACTTAATCAGCTTGACGGATTTGATCAGCTTGGGAAGGTACATAATTTGGTCATGAGCATGGTACAAGTAGTGATTTGAACAGATATTCTATATGCCATAGTTTGTAATCTTATATTTTGTATGCTTTCCTCTCAAAGTGGCTAAAGAGCGGGGGGGGGGGGGTGTTCTGGTATCGTGTCTCTGTAAACTTCCAAGTGCCTTTAATCACTGTTTTATCTAGTAGGGTGCATATTCCACTCTAGTACTGCAGGATCATAACTTCTCCTTTATGGTCCTTGAAAAACAGATCTACTCATTAACATCTTCAAGTGCATGCCTGGTGGATTTAATTATATATATTTTTATTTTATTGCGTTTATTGTTTGGAGCTGAAATCTCTCAATGCACCCCTAATTGCTCCCCGGTACATTGCTTTGTTTTTATGTTCCTGAAATCATTATTGAACTTAAATTGTTTCGTGTAGGTTAAAATGATCATGGCCACAAACAGACCTGATGTTTTAGATCCTGCACTTCTTCGTCCTGGGCGGCTAGACCGAAAGATAGAGATTCCATTGCCAAATGAGCAATCAAGAATGGAGATCCTCAAGATTCATGCTGCTGGGATTGCCAAGCATGGTGAAATCGATTATGAGGCTGTTGTTAAACTTGCTGAGGTTAGTCAAAGGTGTGGCTTGTTTCTGTTTCATGGCTGTAATACTCATTGCTAAGATTTTTTTTTTGTCCTTATTACTTTAGGGCTTTAATGGTGCTGATCTACGAAATGTTTGCACGGAGGCTGGAATGTCAGCAATCCGTGCAGAGCGTGATTATGTCATCCATGAAGATTTCATGAAGGTATATATAACCATGAAACTTGAAAGAATGTGTTTTCATTTGTGGCTTATGTGCACTAGTCTAGAACTCTGTGGAATGGAGAATTTTCCAATTCCCAGTATACTGGCGTTATGAAAAATTGGACAACTGCTTATGTGAATGATGGGCTTTCTTCTATTTGGTTAAATTGCAGGCAGTAAGAAAATTGAACGAAGCTAAGAAACTGGAATCAAGTGCACATTACAGTGCTGATTTTGGGAAAGACTAGAGGTTTTCTGTTGGACAGTGCATTATAATGTTGCCATAATTACAGCCCTCTAGTCATATTTGTATCATGGACCCCTTCTGCATGTTTCAGGAAATTGACTTATTTTCATTCTGGAGTGATTTAGTTTGGGCTCTTAAATGAATTTATATTTCAATCTCAAAATTTTCAACCACCACCACCAGTCTCTTTATTATTGACAGTTGTGGGTTTCAGCCGGAAATGGTGGGTTCTTTTCGTACATAAAGTTTGGTCGCTGCATTGATTATTCTATGATTATGCTATCCACAGCCAACTTATAGTGCATGTAGTTTTTTTAACTTCAATCGGCATTTATGTAGTTTTTCCTTCTCTGGTATATTAAGGGATTGACTTATCTTCACTCTGGAGTGATTTAGTTTGGGCTCTTAAATGAATTTATATTTCAATCTCATAATTTTCAACCACCACCACCAGTCTCTTTATTATTGGCAGTTGCGGGTTTCAGCCGGAAATGGTGGGTTCTTTTCGTACATAAAGTTAGGTCGCTGCATTGATTATTCTATGATTATGCTATCCACAGCCAACTTATAGTGCATGTAGTTTTTTTAACTTCAATCCGCATTTATGCAGTTTTTCCTTCTCTGTTATATTAAGGAAACTTTCCTTGATGGTAGAGATTGATGAATGAATCAAACAAAATGTGCATATTGTTCACAAGTAAAAACAGCCCATCAAAATTACAAGTACAACCGTATAATTCTTATGATTTGATTTTTTTTTTTTTTAAAGTCGTACATAGAATCCTGCATATGTTTACGCAGTATATTTCAATTTTCAACCCTTAATAAACTATCAGCTGTGTGGATAAGATACTGAATATTTTATGCATCCTAGTTCACTAGTATGTAACACAGCCTCAGTCCAATTTTCCAGGCATGCCCACCCGCTTCTTTCTTTTAGTAAGCTTGTACCTCACCATCTTTACAATCTTGTAGAACCAGAAAGCACTCACTAACTGAAGTCCTACGGCCATTGCCTGAGTAACAACACGGATACGAGTTGTCCATTTCTTGATATTAATTTATCTATTTTATACAGTAGAGTTGGGAAGAAGGGGGTAAGTCGCAAGTAATACCTTGATAAGTAGTGGGTTATTAGCTGTCAGAGTAACGAAAGTGAGATAAGGTCCACCCACCATCCTTGTTACTGAGAATATTACAGCAAAGAGGACCTGTTCAAGTAAACAATAACGTACATGACTACACAAATATATTTTAATACAATTTGAAAACCTCACAGAACATAATTAAATGATAGCTGCAGGCATCACGTTAGATGCAAATGCTGATATAAAGCAAAAGAAAAAGAAATTGGAAACTAACATCAGCTGCTAAATTGAGATCGGTGTCCCTGTAACCGAATTCTTTAAGCAGTTCCCTGGCGTGGAGGAAAGGACTTGATATCTCCGTTATGAATAAGGCAGCAACTTGTTCTGATCCACACTGCATCATAACTAAATCTAATCACATACAAAGGATGCATGGACTAACACAGATTAGTCCTGTAAAACCATGTCCTAAGAAAATCCGCACAAGGGGGAAAAAACAAACATAAAGGTGAATACCAATTGAAAGGCAAGGCCAGCTGCAAGACCAACGATGCTGACCAAGTGATGAACTGTGTTGTCAAGAGTGAATTTAACGTCAAAGAGGCAGCAGATGAGGTCATATATAAGATAAGCTACGGTAACAGCCAAAACTTGCCTCTGTCAGCCATTCACAATATTAATTTCTTCCACCATTATGTTTAAGCTCTGCTATAAATAAACAAAAGGAAAAGACATGAAGAAGTTGCTTTTGCTTGGTACATACCTGCTTAGGCGTAGAAGCCGAAGCCAAAGGACAAACAGGGCAGCTCCAATCTTCAACAGAGAGCGAGGCTAAAATCACAGCCAAAATCCCATGGATTGTAGAAACAATGCGGTTGCAAAGTTCGAAGGAGCGGTTGGAGAAGATTTTTCGGACAAGTAGAAAAACTGTCGTCCATGAGATCACTCCCAACACAATCAAATTCACAATATCGTATTCCTCCCCCATGTTCAAATCTCAAAGCTAATAACCCAACAAAGCTGAATAATGAAGCCAAAGGAAGCTTTTTGAAAACCTGAGTCAATAAAGAACCCAACCCCAAGGAGAGATGCAAAACGAATTGGACCAATCTCTGATCTGTTCTAATTTATATTGAAAGCGGAAGGGAAGTTAAACAATCACTAACCCTTTCTCTCCATTTAAATGCCATAAATGATACCAGCACTTTCCGAGTCAACAGTGGCAAGCTCATGGCATCTTCCGGGTTTTAGTTGGCAGAACATCTATTTGATTTATAGCTTAATAATTTATATATATGGTTCAAAGTGAACATCATTTGGTTCGAATATTCCGATTTTTATTTTTATTTTTATTTTAGGGGATAAGCGTTTAATATCTTTTGACTTGTAAAAAGGAAAAAAGAAAACTTAAGAAATAGTTTTCATAAGACCGTATAGGTCATCATCAAAACAACATTAATGATCAACTAACCGGTGGTTGAATGGCAGTAATTTGTGTAGGATTAAGCGTATGATTCATTTCTTCTCTCTTCGTAATAACGTTATCAGCAGAGAATAAATAAACAGCTTTATTTTTGGGAATTAAAGTCAAGCTTATTAAATCAATATCTCTCTCTAAATAAATGAAAATGAGACCTAAGTTACTAGTGAAACTTTTTTGGAAGATAGACGATGCAATGTGTTCTTAGACAGGGCATTGGTTAATGATTTCGAAATTTGAATTTTAGATTTTTTATTTTTATTTTATATTTTATGAATTGATATTAATTTTAAATTTCAATTTATTCAAATCATTATAACCTATTGTACACTAGTTAATATTCGATACATAAATTTTAATTTTTTTTGTAATATAGATACACTGATGTTATCATCAATAAATCAAATATAAATTTAAAAAATATAATAATCAAGAAGAGTGAGAAATTTTGGTCAATTTTCTAAAGCTAAATTAAAGGGTTTTGTATATTTAAAGTAGAATCTTAACCAGCATTCCATGCCATTTTCATGAATTGTCCATAATTAAGTACCCCAACTGTATTCGATATTCCCTACTTTCACCAAACAAAAGTTTAAATTACAAATTAGTCTCAAAAACAAAACAAAAAGTCTAGTTTAGGCTTCGCAAGAAGATAATCGAAAAGATAAAAATTTTAAAAAGTAGAGAAATAATATATAATTCTTTCCGTTGTGTACTTCATAAAAATTTTTTTAAATAAATATTCATTCATTGCTTTGGTATAATAATATATATAGAACCTTGACTTACATTTCTCATATATTTTTCTTTTTAACCTTTTTTCCTTTCTGCAAAATGTTCTTCTCACTTTGTATTTAGTGAATCAATCTTTACTTAATTATAATGCCGTAGAAAGCCTTCAATTTAATCTAAACTAGACCGTGGCTAAGAAATTCAAAGCTATACACTGTACTTTGAATCCAAGTCTAAGAAATTTTGCAACTTGGACTGCTGCACAAGATATGTATTCATAAATATAAGCTTTGGAATTTACTCTCTTTTTTTCTATCATTTTGAAACATGAGCTATCCCAAGTTTTCTATCTACATTTCAGATTTTCCAAGGATGAAACCAGTGAAACTTCATTATTCATGGACACTTATTGAGGTTAATTGCTTTCACTGTCGAGTAAGAAGATTATTTCTTTTCTTCAATATCATGAATCCGAGGATGCTTTCTGCCATGCCTGAAACAAAATTAAGAAATTAGATTAACATATAAGCAAATGAAAGTGTAATACTGAAATGGTAAGGGTTGAAGAAGCTGGTTTCTTACTGTGCAGTAACATTGTGTATTAATTTCTTCGTCTCCCGGGCGACGGAGTGCTCCATGAACAACGAGCCCTTGCTGCCTCTCCTCCAAACCCTCTATGCGCTCTCTGGTAGCGCGAATGTTCGCTTCTTTCCTTGCAAGATCTATTGTTCTAACACTTGTCAAAAGGAAGTTTAGCAATCGCTCTTGAATTTCATTTTGCAGATGCCCCATTTCAGCAGCAATTGCAAAAATATATCAGTTAGATGGTGTATAACAAAAAAGACTAATATTCAAGATAAGGGGTATGTTAAAGCTTTAATTTAGACGATTGTTTGGAGGCAGTTAATACTATTTAAGAGGACTATTTGAGATATCAAATTCAGTATTGGTTCAACGAATTAAGCAAATATTACCGTATAAGGAACATTGGATAATTAAGCATGTTCTTAGGGAAGAGAAATCAAGTTGCTGTTTACCTAAAATATTTTTTGTTGAGATTAATGATATGCAGAGAATAACATGTATATCTAGAGGGTTGATTGACTTTCTTGAGTAAGACAAAGTTGTTGTTGCTTTTATTCATTTAATTTGAACTTGTTATCTCATTTTTTTTATTGAACATTACTTAGCAAGCAATTGTGTTAGTTATAAGGTTTGAAGATTACGGACTGTAAATAATTTATTTGCGAGATATAAAGTGAATTAAGTAAAGAAAAATTGGATTGAATGAAGGAATTTTTAAGTTCAAACAACCTATTTCATTTGTCCATCATTATAGGCAACACCATCCATATTATCTATGGAATTCAAACCCGAACGTTATTTATGATTTCTTATTTCTATCTCATTAGTCTTGTTTCAATTTCATTTCACATTTTATTTTAACATATCGATTTTTTTTTTTAATTTGCGTTGAACCTCTCCCCTCTTTTTCCATCTATATTCCTTTTTTTTTTTTTTTTATTTCAAGGCTGAATTACACATGTTTTCACATCTAGGATTTACATATACAACATATATTACTGTCAGGGTGAATTTTTTATTTCTTATTATTGAGCTTATAATATATAATATATAATTTATATTAGATGTTAGAATATTAATTCTATTATATACATATTCTAATATATATTAGTATTAGAACTTATTTATAATATATTAGAATATTATATTAATATTATTTTTATATTATTTATCTATTTCTATTTCATTTATTTTATTGGCATTGTTCTCAATACAGAAAAATTTGGGTTCAAATACGTTGAAGCGCATTATTCTACTATTTATAGGTTAGGGAAGAGCTTTAGGTAATTTTAAGTATTTTGTAACAGGTTTTACATTGTTTTTTGAGAAAATAAAATTATAAAACCAAATTTTCTAACCAGCTTTAAGTAATTTTAGGTATTTTGTAATAAGTTTTACATTGATTTTTGAGAAAATAAAATTACAAAACGAAATTTTCTGACGTGAGAAGCACGGCTTATATTGTTCCTATTTATAGAGCTAGCCATCAAATTTATAACAGCTAAAATATTAAACCTTTAAATTATTTTAAATAAGTTTTTATTTCAAACAAAAGATTACTAGCTTTAGATGCTAATAAAAATTAAAGCTCAATCAAAAGATTACTAGCTTTAGATTCTGATAAAAATTAAAGCTCAATAACCTATTTGATGGTAATAAGATTTATCTAATCAATTTGAGGATTTTTTAAAATTATTCTAACGTTTAGAATTTGATAATTCCACACATAATTTGCTTTGTTCCTAACTCCTAACCGCTTCTCTTGGTATGACATCTAACACAGTAAACTTGTTTTTAACCTTATTCTTTTTTATAATCTACCATTCAAATATGAATAAATTTTTTTATTTTGATAATCAAATCATAAAAAATTATAAAATAATCTTTAAATTTATCTATTCATGACGTTTTCACCAATCATCCTTTAAATGCCATTAACCACTTGATTGGAGATATGACATATTTTATATATGGTTAATACTTAATTTGGCTCTTAAATTATAGCTAAAATGTTAATTTGATTCTTTTATATTTATACAAAAATGAACTCAAAAATCTAAAAATTAAAATTTTTAGAATTATAAAAGGACCAAATATTATATTTTTATAACTTTTTGGATTCCTTGTAAAAGAATATAAAAATATCATACTGATATTTCAGGTATAGTTTAGGGGTTAAATTAAGTGTTAACCCTATATATAACATATTACATCATCATTGTGGTAATGGATTAACAACGGATGAGTGACAAAAATGTAATAAATCGATAAATTTAAAGATTATTTTTAACATTTTATAATTTGGTGACCAAAATGAAAACTTACTCAGCTTTAATGTAACCTACCCTTCCTTTTTCTATAAAAGGGAGAAAAATTGAGTTGTCCAAATTGAAACTCTAGACTTAATTAAAGTGTGATCTCGAGTCCAAAATCAAGTAACAAAAATCTAAAATCGAGGGAAGCTCAATTGGGTTTGGTTACTAAATTAAAAAAAGAATAAGTCCTATAATTTCATACTCAATTATTTGTACTTGAGCTTAAACATTTGTTCAATACTAATTAAAATAATTATAATAAAAACACTTCGTCAAGTTTGTAACAAACCGAGCAAAGGATTATGATAACCGAATCTCAAAAGCTAAAACTCATCTCAACAGCAACGACTTAAGTTGAATTCTAGCATTTCGATTCGCAAGAAGAATAATTTATGGGCACAAATCTGTTTGTTTGCACCTTATTGTAACCATTTATCACAGTATGCTGCAACAAATAACTCCGTTTTGTTCTCAACTCTTTAACCATTCATCTTGTTTAAGAACGTAAAAATAAAATCGATTAAATTGTTAATTCTGAGAAACGAGTTTCTAATGCAGTGAACTAGTAATGCAGCTTCTTTATCCTAGTTATAAATCCAAATTACAGAGCAATAATTGACCAAATGCTGAATGCAGCAATGGGAACCTTAGGTTCTGAAAATCGAGAAACTAACCAACCTCCATAAACTCCACCCGACAGACACAACACGCGACATGAGCACAATTTACTGTGTCATAAATTACAGCAAAGAAGAGTTAAAAAGGTAAAATACAGTGAAGTTGTTCTTAATAAGTCACTTTTCCTAATCAATTCAATGCTTCATTGAGGACAGATGCCTGAAGGTCTAAGTTCCTCAGTATCAGTCATTCGTAATGGGATGTAAAACCTACAAAGAACAACCATACTTGCTATCCGGAAATCAAGAAAAATAACTTTCATTTCTTGAGAAATATGAACTCCCAAAACCCCACCATCGGATATCTGGGTTCCTACTGAATTCCAAAACTAAGCGTTTAAATTTGATCCAATTCAAAGTTCATCACACTCATGCCCTACCCACCCCAAAGCAAATGGGCAAACAGAAGGAAAAGGGCTAGAGTTATAAGGTGGGTCGTTATCGGAAATTTTCTGCCTATCCTGTTGATGGTATTAACTTGAAAAGGGAAAACCTCTGACTTAATAAGCTGAGACTAGGTTGCATTAAACCTTGGAAGCCTGACTCGTACAAACCCTTTGAAGTAAGGGGAACAAACACATATTTACCGACAGTAATGAACTTTCATGATGAAACAGACAGGCTCCTCACCTGATGCCAGTAGAAGAGGGAATTCAATCTTTTCGATATCTTACCCAAAACCCCTTCTTCCTAGCAGAGTCGTTCTCTGATAGCAATCTTCCCCACCTAGACCCAATTGAGAAGTGGCGTTTCAAGAAAGGCTTTGCCAAGGAGCTTCTCCGGCTTGAACTGGGTTCCAACTTTTGAGTTTTTCCTTCTCGTTTGGTGTTTTCTAGGTGTTCAATATCACTACAACCACCATCAACAGAATTATCTATAACTCTATTCTTTAACAACTTAAGATGTTTTGCTTTCAACTCTGCGTCAGCTTTTAAAGCTTTTCTGCACATCTTTGAGACCTGCTTTTCTCCAACCATACAAATTGGGCAGGCTGGGTCAAATCTGTCAGCGTCCGGTGTCATCAACTCCAAGCACTCAGCATGATAAACATGTCCACAGACAAGCACAGAAACCACTGAAATCTCATTGCTACTCCATGAGGATCTCTCAGCCAAAAGCTTCGAGCAAGCACCACAAGTTCGTGCATCTATGGAAGGAGAGTATGAGAATCTGCTGCTACATCCACTTATCTTGCCATAACCAGAACCTAAGTGTTCGCTGTCAAAAGACCACCTTTCTCTTTGAGAAGAGGCCACAAGCTCTGAAAATGTGCGCATGGACCAACCATCAGAAGAACCACCATGAGATCCAGCTATTAAGTCATTGCTACATCGGGAAAGGACAAAAGAGGACCTTGCTTCAGACATTGAATAATTATTTGGCGACTTCAATCCTAGGATTCGACTATCAGAAACCTGCCTCAATAGCTGTTGCCCAGGTGAACGGTGAGCCCGTCGTAATGAGGTTGAGTTTGGAGGAAGCAAATGAGCATGGCTAGAGAACGTGTCTGTTACTGGTGGTGAGAAAGATGAAGGTATACAAAATGAAAGCTTTGGTGTAGATGAATCAATGATATCGGGCAATTCTACCAAATTTTTTATCTGAAATATAGTCAGAAAGGTATATTAAACATCAGTAGAAGAGGCTAGTGTATTACCCAAAGACACAGAAAATAGACAAGCATAGAAAGCTATTCAACTAAAGTCAGTATCAACTAAATCAAACTTACATCAACCGAATAATTGCTTCCTCTTGATATGTCTGCACCAACAACATAAAACAATGTCAAACGCAACACAAATACAAGATAGAGGGAACAGACTAGTAGCTATATTACTCAAAACAGTATTGGGAAAAAAAGGATAGAAGTAGACAATAACGTAACACCTGCAACTTGAATACATAAAAACATGCTGTTTTATTTAGATTCTAACATGCCACTCTGCACGTTAAAGGTTAGGCATTATCAGTCGCCTAGTTGTTAGCAGTAAATGGGATAAGAAGACCATTAGAGCCTTTTGCATTTCCAGACTAGTAGCTATAATAATAACATAGAACAGAATTCTAGAAAAAATTTCCTAAACCCCCCATGTATAGTCAAGATGGTGATACAAAAAGCTATCCTTTTAGGCTCTTTCAATTAACATGTGATTTACCTGAAGGAGGGGTCATCATATTCCCACCCATTTCTTCATGGCCTGGTGATTTTTGAGAAGTGGGTGTTCCATAGGTCTCAATCTCAAGAGGACTTCCTTGATCAGAAAAATTACCTCTATCAGAGCCTAATGTCCCTTTTATCTCCATGCTAACATTTCGGCTAGTTCCATTAGATACCTGATAAGAAGGCTCATCAATTTCACCAGCTACACGCCTTCGATTATCTCGGCAGAAGCTCCATGATGGTGAACACCTCAAATTTCTATGCGAAGTCTCACCTCCTGTTCTGTTTGCAATGGTTCTGTCCCTTGCAGCAACACAACAAGCGGACCCCATGGTCACACAAATACCCAAAAGAGAATTTATTACGAATTTGCAACACCGATTCAAGCTACGAACTCAAGGCAAATACCGCATAGATGATAAAAGAGGATATTTCCTGTTAAAAAAAAAAAAGCGCAAAGTTTAAACTTCACAATTAAAAATTGCAAAGATCGATTCAACAGACAGCTTAAACTAACTCAACAAACTTAAAAGATACTAAATTTCGTTTTCTAAGAGCATTTTTTCTGTTTTATTTCATTTCTCTCTAAACTCCAAGATCAAAACCTAGGATAAAAATTATTTGATAAAAAGAATCCCATGAACATCAGTTTTAAGAAAAATAAATAAGCGGTTTATAAGAGTACATTACTTGGGAGCAATATACAGGTTATTGTATATTCTCAGTTTGAAGTGATTTTGGAGATCAAGAACAAAAATAAATAAAATTTATTTTCTAAAGAAAATTATTAATAGCAGATAGCAGAGTTGAGTAAAGTAAAACAGTAGCGAAAAATTCCAGACAGTGGAAAGCATCTTACTCAATTAATTAAGCACTACCTGGCTTTCCCCGAAACAAGAATAAGAATAATGTAAACTAAAACATTTAAGTAACGAATATTTGCAGAATTAAATTCTCAAAGTTCACAACTCGAAAGCATAGTTTTATTTTATTTTTTTTCACAAAGAAAAAGGCATAAACTCAAAACAGTAAAAATAAAGAATCATTGGTTCGGAACATTTACTGTCGTACTAAAGAAAAATCGCTCACAAGTTATTGAAAATCCAGGGAAAAAAAATTAAAAAAAGCTCAAACAAGAGCGCGAAAACGATATCCTTTTCTACTCCATTCTCAGAACTGATTTCAAGCTTTCAACGTCCCAACAATATCATCCACACAAACGAAAATAATAACATTAATTTTCTTCTTTTTTTTTTAAAAAAAAAGGGAAGAAAACTCACGAATTGAATAATTAGAGAAGCATGGAGCTGAAGAAAAAAGAGAAATAAGAGATTCGAACGGCGTCGAATATTTCAAAACGGCGGTTGGTGAGGAAGACGACGGTCGCGACGGGAACGAGGGAAAAGAAATTGATGCGTGAAAAAGAAAGTGAGAGAGTCAAGGGGGAACGTATGGGGAATTGTGTCTCGTCTGAATGTAGTGCTGCTTCTTTTTCCGCTCCCTCTCTCTTTTTTTAGTTTACTTTTCCTTTTTGTTTTCCTTTTCTTAATTAATTCTCCTTAAATTTTATTTCCCACTATAAAACGACAAATAAGAATTAATATAAATATGCTGCAGCATTTTTTTATTTTTACGGTTACTTTTTTTTTTGTATAGTTATATTTCCATTATATTTTATATTTTAAGGTTTTTATATATGTTGGATAATACCAAATTTGGATTTTCTTATTCTTTAATAGTCAGTTAATTTTTAAAAAAATACCTTTTAGCTAGAATTATAGTCACATGTTTTTTCTTGTATCAAATTATATATATAGCCACATGTTTTTTTTCCTACTATTTACGATTTATATGAAATATATATTAATAAAAGAAATGAAGCATGAAGATGAATAATTTGACAAGAGTTGCTGACCACTATTTCCTATCATCCCCTCTGGTGGGTCCGAGACATTGTGAGCTTTTGTAAATGAAAGTTGATACCGACCTTTGACTCACTTTCACTTGCACATTTTCAATCCTCTTCCCTTTCCTTCTTGTGAAGTATCATTTCTCCGCAAAGTGTAACGGGGTGTTTTTAATAATTTAGGAGGTATAAAATAACATAAATAAATTCATATTCCAAAATTTATGTAATACAAATTATTTTATCTTCTATTACTAAAGTTTTTAACTCTACAAATTTGCTTCGCTAAACACAGGCAAAAAGGATATTGACACAAAAAAGGGCATGCGACTTTCAAGAAATTGCATGGAAATAGTCTTATGTGCAAAGCAAAAATCTCTAATGAAACCTCAAGATAGCATATCCTTGTATTGGATATATCAAAATTTGAAATCCTCTCATTAAAGAGTAAAAGTATAATTTTAACAATCTTTTAAAAATCCCTTTACTACTTCAAAAAACTGACGTACAGGTGGTGGAATTGTTAGCCCTTCTTTTAGCTTTGCTCCCAAATCAAACGCTCTAACCATCAGAGAAGGAAGACATACGATTGTGGCGAGTAGAGAAGAGAATGAAAAAGTCAAGCCAGAGAATGAAAAATACGCAATAAAGCAGGAGGGGGAAAGACCAATTGCCCAGGCCATAATACCACTAGATGTACTTTCCTCAACCACTCCGATGATGATGATGGTACCTCAACAAGATCATCGCCAGAAGCCACAATTGTTTCCCAGGCGGTAGATTCAATTCCATCTAAGGAAATAATGAACAAAAACCTCATGAAGAGGAGGAAGCAACCAGCTGCCTAGTGATAAACCGTAATTATAACATATTTTAATCCCACATTTAGCTTAATTTTTGATGATTTATTCCTTGATTTATATAAAAAGGTGCTTGTAATCCTTTCTTTTCATGTCTTATACCTAGGAAAGCACCCGAGGATGAAAAGAACACAAAACGGGCCCAAAATGGAGTAAATGGGCCTTAGCATGAATTCGACACGGCCTGGCCCAAAGTCCACATGGCCGTGCCTCGACGATCACCTAGAGCACGACCTCAACCCCGCCTCACACGGCCGTGCCTCAAGTTAGAAATCCGAACACGGTCTGAAGTCGATCCACACGGGCGTGTGCCATGGCCGTGCCTCTGTCGCTGGAAAGAGCAATTTCAGTCGGAAAAGGGTACTTAGGGAGAAAGAACTGCATTCCAAGAGCCTATACATAACCCCTAAGTGACACCTTTGAAAAGGCGTCAAAGCTAGGCCAAGGAGTCAAGCCGAGAAGGTCAGATTTAGGGAATAACGCGAGGATAGCCAATTGATCCATCCCAAGAAGCCGGAGCTATACTCAAGACGACGGATTTCTCCTTCAATTCCTTCAGGGGGTTTTAGGGTTTTCTTATGTTTTTTTTTATCTTTTCTCTTGAGATGTTCTTTTTATTCATTATGAACTAAACCCCTCAGATACCTGAAGGGGATGAAACCTAGATGAATTTTGTTATTTGATTTCTGAGTTATATGATAAATACTTAGTTTGTTCTTAATTATATTGCTTAATCCAAATCTGATGTGCTTAGGTAGAGGAGGAATAGACCCTGCCTAAGAGCAGATCTAACATAATTAAGCGGAGTTGATCGCACGCCTAGAGATAGGGTGACGAGATTTTGCCGGATTAGGGTGAAACCTAATATGGTAACCCATTGATCGATTTACTGCTATCCTAGGGGGTTATTATAAGCGAACGAGAGTTCCACTAATTAACTTAGGGTTAGACGTTATTCGCCTCGAGAGAGGGTTTAATATAGGTTAGGGAGTCTTACGGATCAAGCTAAGTAAAGAAATCCTATAATTCAGGGTTAGGTAACAAGTGAAGTCTAGGTGGATTCTTCCTGAGGGTATCGTCGTGATCAATTGAGTTTTTCTTCAAGTTATTTTCCAAATCGTTCTTTTTTGTCTTTGTGTCCTTAGCTTAGTCGTCGTCAATTTAGTTTAAAAGCAACTTCATTCTATTTTTAAGGCTAAATAATAAAAAGAAAGTTAGTATTAGTATTAGTTCCTTTGGGTTCGATAATCCGGTCTTGCCTAAGCTATACTATTGTTCGATAGGTACACTTGCCTTTAATCGTTGTCAGAGTTAGTCTCCAGGTTCGATCATTCTTTTATAAATTTCAAAGCTCTGATTTCAGCGATCAAGTTTTTGGCGTCGTTGCCGGGGAACTAAAATATTAAAAAAACTCTATTTTTTATTACTTTAGCCCTAATTTTTTATTTTTCGCAATTTATTTTTGTTTTTGTTTTTGTTTTTATTCCTATTTTTACTTTTTGCTGAATTTTCTTTCTCTCTTTTCCCAGCAGGTAACTCTAGTTTATGACTAGAAGGAACCCGAGAGGACCTTTGGTATACGATAGTGATATTGAAGCGACCGCTCGCAGGAATCGTCGGGAAACCAGGCGAGCCCTAAATTACACAAAAAGAGAGGAAGAAGACAGATCCAATCCTACTGAAGGGATGGACGAAAACAACCCACAACCACGCGATGTGGGGGAAAATAATGCTCCACGTACAATGTTTGATTATGTGAAACCACATTTAACAAGAGCAGAATCGAGTATTGTTAGGCCTGCTAAAGCTGCTAACAATTTTTGAATTAAAGCCTAACAAAATACAAATGATTCAACAGTTTGTTCAATTTGATGGTTTGCAGGACGAAGATCCAAACACTCATATAGCTAACTTTTTAGAGTTCTGTGATACCTTCAAAATAAATGGCGTTTCTGATGATGCCATACGCCTTCGGTTATTCCCTTTTTCATTGAGAAATAAAGCTAAACAGTGGTTAAACTCGTTACAATGAGGGTCAATCACTATATGGGATCAAATGACTGAAAAGTTTTTAATGAAATATTTTCCACCTGCCAAAACGGCCAAATTACGGAATGATATCTCTTCTTTTGTGCAGATGGATTTAGAGACATTATACGACGCATGGGAGAGATTCAAGGATCTCTTGAGGAGGTGCCCACACCATGGCTTACCCTTGTGGCTACAAGTCCAAACCTTTTATAACGGTGTAAACCCCTCAACGAGGCAACTAATTGATTCAGCCGCCGGTGGAGCACTGAACAACAAAACCAGTAATTAAAGAGTACCAACCTCGCATACCTTACCCCGAAGCCATAAAAAGAGACGATTCAGAGGAACAGTTCGGTAAGTTTCTTAAACTTCTAAAGAAATTACATATTAACTTACCTCTTCTTGAAGCTCTTTTTCAGATGCCAGATTCGATGAAATTTTTAAGACAACTCTTGACCAACAAACGCAAAATAGATGAAGAGCACCACGTGGAACTAAACGCAACATGCTCGGCAATGTTACAAAATAGACTATCACAGAAACTAAAAGATCCAGGGAGTTTTACAATTCCATGTTTAATTGGTAGTTTAAATATTGATAATGCGTTAGCTGATTTAGGGGCAAGCATAAATGTCATGCCTTATTCACTATTTAAACGACTAGGTCTAGGGAAGCCCAAACAAACTAGGATGAGTATTTAATTAGCTGATAAAACTGTTAGAATTCTTAGGGGCATTATCGAACATGTTCTCGTAAAAATCGATAAATTTGTTTTCCCAGTAGACTTTGTCGTCTTAGACATGGATGAGGACAATTCAATCCCCTTAATTTTAGGAAGACCTTTTCTAGCAACTGCCAAGACTAAAATTGATGTTGCCACAGGTGAACTCATACTTCGTGTAGGTGATGAATCAATTAATCTTCAAGTTCTTGACTCGGCCAGGACAACAGTCGATGAAGGTAAGAAAGTTACTTCAATAAATAATCAAATTGTTCAACCTCCATCGTAGGAAACATCACAAGGATACAAACCTGAGCCAACTCATAGACCCCAAGCCGACAAAGTAGAGTCACACAAGGAATAAAGCCTTAGGGTCGACAAATTAGAAGAGCAGCAAACGCATGTCAAAGAAGAACCAGATCCACACGAAGTAAAACCAGAAGAACCACCAGAAGAGCTCGTAGGGACATCCAACCACTTCAAAATAGGAGACCAGGTACTGTTAGACAAAACCGATCCTTACATCACTACAACAGACCTGAGGGCAAAGGGAGAAATTCTTCTTAAGGTACACGATATCTTCCCACATGGAATAGTCGAGGTAAGCAATCCAATATTCGGCAATTTCAAGGTAAACGCTTCTCGACTTCAACTTTGTCAAGAAAATAGAACTGTAAGCATGAGGGAAGATATTCAAACCTTTAAACCTCCCTAAAAATTTCAAATATGACGAAAGTCTAGCTTAAGACTATAAACGAGCGCTTCTCGGGAGGCAACCTGAGCACTAACCTTATTTCTTTTTACATTTGTTTGAATTTTATTTTCTTTTTCTTTTTCCTTTCCCTTTAAACTAACCAAAAGTGAAGATTTCCAGGCCACACGGCCTTACACACGGCCGTGTGGACCACCGGAACTGCCATATTGACAAAACAGAGGCTGTACAATTCAGTCCAACCACCCTTTAACATCACGGATCCAACCACCCTCCCCACGGGCATCGACAAATCCGCACGGCCGTGCCCCTCAACCATGTGAAGCTACTGACTTACACACCACAGGCAGAACACGCCCGTGCCTACAAACCGTGCGAAGCTACTGACTTATCGAGCATAGACAAGACATGCCCGTGCAGCCCAACCGTGCCACCATACAAACTTCACAAATCCGGGCGTGGGTGGATGAAACACGGACATGGGGTAACAAAACACCCAAACACACGCCCGTGCGAGGCAACCGTTAAATCGACACACCCTAGGACCACAGCCGTGGGGACATGGCAGACTTGAACCCCTATTTAAATACCACCCCTCCCTCCCCCCATCCCTCTCCTTCATTCTCCACCCTTTCTTCCTCTCTTTTCTCCCGCTCAAAACATTTCTATCCCCATACTAAACCTCTAGATCCTTGGAGCCACACAAAATCAAGTCGAAGAAACGGAAGAAGCTAAGTGTAGTCTCCCCAAAGGAGAACGGTCAACATGAGTTCATGCCGGCAGCTTCGACTAATCACCAAACCAAGGGTCTTTGAGACCAATTCATTTTTCCTTTTTGTTTCTCTTCTCCTTTATTTTCCTTATCTAAACTTGTCTTCTACTCTTTTCGTTTAATTTTCCTTTAGTTTCTTAGTGTCAGGTTCGCCAGGCTGCTTGGGAATCACGCCGACCACCACGATAACCTCTTCACTTCCGCCACCGCCATCATACCCCCAATCTTAGCATTGATTCCCACCTTGCGAACCATCCTTCAATAAGGACTTCACGGTCCATTAGTATTTTCTTTTTATTTTAGTTTTCTTCTTAGTCTCCTTCCCTTTAGCTTGCTTTTCTTTAATTTTATATTTAATATATTTATATTATGTCTTAATAACCCCTGGCTAATCCTTCACGAGTTCCCCAATTTCTTCATCTAGCGCAGAGCCCGGGAACCAACACCACCACCATACCGACGCCTTCACCGTATTTGCCACATCCTCCACGAGACCCACCCAAGAATTCAAGAAGTGACACTCTATCCTCTTCTCTTTTGATTTATCCCATTAATGCTATTATCCACCTTTGTACACTGAGGGCAATGTACATCTTAAGTGTGGGGGAGTAAAAGTGTCAAACTTTTTGCATTATTCTCAAATCCCTGAGGATAAAAATAAGATAAAAGTGCCTAATTTTGTCCATTATTCTCAAATCCCTGATTTAGTCTTGTTTTTGAGTAAATTCCTAATATTACGAATTAGGATGAAATTTCTAATGATTTATGATTTTTATTGACATGTTTTAGAATAAGTCATAGTTAATTGTACATTGATGATTGAATTTGAAGAATACTAGAGAATTAAGCATGATAAGTCTCTTTTTTTCAAGAATTAAAATTTTGCTAGGTTGTTGACCTAAATTTGTATACTACCTTGAAATTTGAAATTCACGAGGATGATGTCAAAACACCCATAATTTTTGTGAGATTTTGAACCTTATAGAGCATAATTCCTTTTCGTGCTCATTCTTTGATTATGAGTGTATCAACCATGAACTGTTATTCTAGAACTTGCCTCTTTTATGCATGTTGAGACCACACTTTTGATTTGATATTACAGAGATGATAAAGGCACCTAGGTTTTAACCCACTTACACCACTAAAATAGCCTACCCTTAACAATTAACCCCTAGTGAACTCCGCTGATCCTAACAACCCTTTTTTTGACTCACCAGCTAATATTAACCCAAAACCCCTTTGTATTTGATTATCACACTTTCTTTTGACTACCCCGTAATCGAGATTTGATTTGATCAAGTTACCTAAGTATATTATTCTGGTAGTTAAATTTATCTTATATTACTTAGTTAGTTCTTAAAAAAAAATTTCAAAGTATTCAATATTAGTAGTGAGCTTACCCAATCAAAGTATTTTCAAAAGAAAAGCTCGTATTAGTAGGATTATTACATTTCAATTGATGATATTTCAGTTTGTTTAGGTAGGTACTCGTCAATTCGATCTCGATTCTAACCTTCTAATTTCAGCCTTTAAACCACACCTTTAACCCTAGCCCCGTTACAACCCTAACAAAGACCTTTTGATCTGTTTATCATCTCATATTACAGTGGTAGAGATTTGATTTTCAGGTAAGCCTATGGGATTAACTTTTCAGGTTCGACTTATGAGCGATCTTTTCCTGAACCTTAAACACTTTAGAGTGATTTGAGTGAATCCTTAGTGAGGGCATCAATCCTTGTCGGTTTTGAATTGAAAAGGTAGTTATTTAAATAAGGGGAGACACCTATGTTTTCGAAGTACAAACTCATGACTTATCTCGTTTAAATCTTTAGGACTCTTTGAATTGAATTGTCCATGTATGAATTATCTATGAATTATGACAAGGCATTGTTGGTAGGAATTGTGAATTATGGAAAGTTCATTTTAATTATAAGTTGAGAATTTTGCTTGAGGACAAGCAAAAGCTTAAGTGTGGGGGTGTTTAATAAACCGTAATTATAACATATTTTAATCCCACATTTAGCTTAATTTTTGATGATTTATTCCTTGATTTATATAAAAAGGTGCTTGTAATCCTTTCTTTTCATGTCTTATACCCAGGAAAGCACCCGAGGATGAAAAGAACACAAAACGGGCCCAAAACGGAGTATTAGGCCTTAGCATGAATTCGACACGGCCTATCCCAAAGTCCACACGACCGTGCCTCGACGATCACCTAGAGAACGGCCTCAACCTCGCCTCACACGGCCGTGCCTCAAGTTAGAAATCCGAACACGGTCTGAAGTCGATCCACACGGGCGTGTGCCATGGCCGTGCCTCTGTCGCTGGAAAGAGCAATTTCAGTCGGAAAAGGGTACTTAGGGAGAAAGAACTGCGTTCCAAGAGCCTATATATATCCCCTAAGTGACACCTTTGAAAAGGCGTCAAAGCTAGGCCAAGGAGCCAAGCCGAGAAGGTCAGATTTAGGGAATAACGTGAGGATAGCCAGTTGATCCATCCCAAGAAGCCGGAGCTATACTCAAGACGGCGGATTTCTCCTTCAATTCCTTTAGGGGTTTTAGGGTTTTCTTATGTTTTGTTTTATCTTTTCTATTGAAATGTTCTTTTTATTCATTATGAACTAAACACCTCAGATACCTGAAGGGGATGAAACCTAGATGAATTTTGTTATTTGATTTCTGAGTTATATGATAAATACTTAGTTTGTT
Source organism: Gossypium australe (assembly GCA_005393395.2). NCBI lineage: Eukaryota > Viridiplantae > Streptophyta > Magnoliopsida > Malvales > Malvaceae > Gossypium > Gossypium australe. The sequence goes on from CM016626.1 coordinate 27,518,915, forward strand.
CTTAATTATGTTGCTTAATCCAAATCTGATGTGCTTAGGTAGAAGAGGAATAGACCCTGCCTAAGAGTAGATCTAACATAATTAAGCGGAGTTGATCGCACGCCTAGAGATAGGGTGACGAGATTTTGCCGGATTAGGGTGAAACCTAATATGGGATTCCATTGATCGATTTATTGCTATCCTAGGGGGTTATTATAAGCGAACGAGAGTTCCACTAATTAACCTAGGGTTAGACATTATTCGCCTCGAGAGAGGGTTTCATATAGGTTAGGGAGTCTTACGGATCAAGCTAAGTAAAGAAATCGTATAATTCAGGGTTAGGTAACAAGTGAAGTCTAGGTGGATTCTTCCTGATGGTATCGTCGTGATCAATTGAGTTTTTCTTCAAGTTATTTTCCAAATCGTTCTTTTTTGTCTTTGTGTCCTTAGCTTAGTCATCGTCAATTTAGTTTAAAAGCAACTTCATTCTATTTTTAAGGCTAAATAATAAAAAGAAAGTTAGTATTAGTACTTTTAGTTCCTTTGGGTTCGATAATCCGGTCTTGCCTAAGCTATACTACTGTTCGATAGGTACACTTGCCTTTAATCATTGTCAGAGTTAGTCTCCAGGTTCGATCATTCTTTTATAAATTTTAAAGCTCTGATTTCAGCGATCACCTAGCTACACAGGTTGTTCATCTACTAACCCTTATAATTCTGAACGTATTGTCATTCTTCCACTAAACTCATCACCCTCCAACCTAATGGATACATATCAACAAGTAACTAGACAAACTAGAATGGACTAGAACAACCCTGATGAATATCCTAAAGTACAGGATGATGGAAGTGCACTACAAAAAGTTTACTTGATAGCCACCTTAATAAAAGTGAAGGATTCAATCTATAAGCTTCGCATTTTGTCTCAATTCCCTGTTGCTCATGGGTACAAACATAGTGCTCCACAAGATAAAATTGAATCCAAACAAGGAACACATGAGGGAATGGGAACCGAACAGGTTCACAAGGTATTTGACTTCACCACTCTTCAAAGGAGTATGAAATTGTTGGGGTGCATAGTACTATGATTTTGTTTGAACAATGCAGGAAATGGTTCAAATTCATGACTCACAAATTTTAATCATTATCAAGAGTCTGAGCCTCGAAAGTGCTTGACATTGTGGATTGACTTTAATTTGATGGCTACTTTGAAACCAACTATGGTTATTGTATCACTTAGATTGTCTTCATAATTGTCGAACTCTGCAAGATCAAACAAGAGTTGCATGCAACCATCAAGGTACATTCTACCAACTTTTATTGGTTTTTATCTACCATATATGCAAGCCCTAAAAAACTTCTGTAGGAAAATCTTTAAAATGTAGTTAGACACCATAACATGCCTTGGTTAGTCACTAAAGATTTTAATGAAATTCTAACTTCAAAGGATAAATGGCGAGCTTGACCATCGTCACATAGAAGAATGACATAATTTCATAACTGCTTAAATGAATGAAATCTCATTATATATGGGTTTCAAGGGACCTAGATCACATGGTCCAAATTAAGGGAAATGATTAAACTTATCTCATTATATAATGAATGAAATCTCATTATATATGGGTTTATAATGGAAATTATTCTACAATGAAGCATCTATGACTCAACTTCCTCGAATAAGATCAAATCATTGCCCCTTATTGATCTCCCTTGTAACACCCCTCGCTCGATCCAATCGTCAAGTCCAAGTTATAAGATGCTACAGTCATTGTCGAATCTCCACAGACCGTCGTTACCACTTAGTCCTAATTATTTTGTCTTCCACTATGGAACCAGTCGGTTTTAATCCAACAAAACTAGTTTTGAGAGTCAACTCTTCCTCAACCAGCCACTTAAGTTTCAAAGTGCCTTATTAGTGTCCATGAATTTCTACTCCTATTTAATTAAATCCCTGAATCTTCCTCGAGTTCGAGTATTTGGGATATCCAGGTGTGACAGACATAAAGAAGGAATAAAAGTTAAAAGAATTGGAATTCACATCACTCAAAACCTTAAAACGAATCCTTGAAACCTTCATAAGCATTTCAACTTTTCTTATAGGTGGAGGTCATGATGAACTTTGTTGGAATTTTACTAAATCAGGTCAATTTTCACTAGCAAGTGCATATGAGTTAGTCAATAGCCAATTAACTCAGTCGATAGCCAATTAACTCGGTCACTACCCCTGGATAATTTAGAACAACACTGGCAATATATTTGGAAGACCAAATTCCCATACAAAATCCAAATGTTCATCCGGGAATGCTTCAAGAAAAATACTCCCAACCAAAGATCTCTTTATTCATCATGGCTTTAAACTACAAGATACAAGGGATTTCCCTTTTTTTTTATAAAAACCAACCCGAAACAATAAAATGCATTCTCCGTAAATACCCTTTTTCTAGAAATTAGTGGAACACTTTAAGAAACAACTTATCCTTATGGCATAACTAGAACAATAACTGATATTACAGTTGGATTCAAACATTAATGCAAATAAATCATTTCTCAAACCCAAAATCCCTTGGTTAATAATTTTTTGCTTTTACACTAAGAAATTTTGCTATTAAGAAATGCCATTCTCTTTCAAAAGAATCCCAAACCTAATCACATGTTCACTAAGCTTATGGAAAAATCAACAGAATACTTGTGCATTTTTTATCAAAGTAAAGAAAATCAATGAGCCCTTATGCGTCCCTGTGAGATGGTGAAAATTGAAACTTGGATTTGTTAAAATCAATACCAATGGCTTAACATTGGGAAGTCCAGGGCATAGTGAAGTTGGATCAATTATTAGAGATCACGATGGAAAGCATGTGCTTGGATTGTTTAGGCACATTGATCGTATGTCTGTCGAGTTTTAAAATTTATAAAGAGAATGATCAAACCTGGAAACTAACTCTGACAATGATTGAAGGTAAGTGTACCTATCGAACAATAGTATAGCTTAGGCAAGACCGGATTATCGAACCCAAAGGAACTAAAAGTACTAATACTAACCTTCTTTTTATTATTTAGCCTAAAATAAGTGAAGTTGCTTTAATATAATCTAAACTAATTACTAAGCCAAAAACACAAAGACAAAAAGGATGAATTGGGAAAATAACTTTAGGAAAACTCAGTTGATTAAGACGATACCCTCAGAAAGAATCCACCTAGACTTCACTTGTTAATTAACCCTGAACCATATGATTTATTTACTTAGTTTGATCCGTAAGACTTTCTAACGTATATTAAACCCTCTCTCGAGGCGAATAACGTCTAACCCTAGGTTAATTAACGAAAATCTCTTTCTCGAATAATAACCCCCTAGAATAGTAATAAATCGATCTATGGACTCCCATATTAGGTTTCACCCTAATCCGGCAAAACCTCTTCACCCTATCTCTAGGCGTGTGATCAACTCCGCTTAATTATGCTAGATCTACTCTTAAGCAGGGTCTATTCCTCCTTCACCTAAGCACATCAAATTTGGATTAAGCTTGCATAATTAAGAACAAACTAAGTATTTATCATATAACTCAGAAAATAATAACAAGATTCATCTAGGCTTCATCCCCTTCAGGTATCTGAAGGATTTAGTTCATAACAAATAAAGAAAACATCTCAAGAGAAAAGATAAAACAAAACATAAGAAATCCCTAAAACTCCCAGAAAAAATTGAAGGAGAAATCCGCCGTCTTGAGTAGAATTCCGGCTTCTTGGGATGGATCAACTGGCTATCCTCGAGTGATTCCCACAAATCTGACCTTCTCGGCTTGGCTCCTTGGCCTAGCTAACCGCCCCCTTCAAGGATGAACTTAGAGGATATATATAGGCTTTTGGAGTGTGTTTTTTTGCCCCAAAGTATCCAAATCCGAATGAAATTGTTCATTGCCACGACAGGGGCACGGCCATTTCACACACCCGTGTGACTAGTCTTCAGGCTGTGTTCGGACTTCTTTAATGAGGCACAGCCATGTGAGTCGGGGGTCAGGCAGTGTTTTAGATGATCAACAAGGCACGACCGTGTGGGATTAAGTCCAGGCCATGCCGATTTCCACCTTGGCCCAATTTACTTCGTTTTGGGCCCGTTTCTCGTTCTTTTCATCCTCGGGTGCTTTCTTGGGTATAAGACATGAAAAGAAAGGATTAAGAGCACCTTTTTATATAAATCGAGGCTTAAATCATCCAAAAGCATGCTAAATGTGGGATTAAAATATGTTATAATTACGGTTTATCAAATACCCTCACACTTAAGCTTTTGCTTGTCCTCAAGCAAAATTCTCAACTTACAATTAAAACAAACTTTCCATAATTCATAATTCCTATTAACAATGTCTCATCATAATTTATAGATAATTTATACATGGATGATCTAACTCGAAGAGTCCTAAAGATTCAAACAATCAAAGTCATACATTTGTAGCACAAAAACGTAGGTGTCTCTCCTTATCTTAAATAATTACCTTTGATTCAAAATCGACAAGGATTGACATCCTCACTAAAGATTCAATCAAATCACTCGAGGTGTTTAAAGTTAAGGAAAAGAAGCACTCATAAGTCAAACCTGAAAAGTTAATCCCAGAGGCTTGCCTGAAAATCAAATCTCCACCACTGTAAAATGAGATGATACACAAATCAAAAGGTCTTTGTTAGGGTTGTAACGGGGCTGGGGTTAAAGGTGTGGATAAAGGTTGAAATTAGAAGGTTAGAATCGAGATTGAATTGACAGGTACCTACCTAAGAATACTGAAATAATATTTACATCAACTGAAAATAATAATCCTAACAATACGAGCTTTTCTTTTGGAAAATAAACTTTAACTGTATAAGCTCACCACTAATACTGCATATACTTCAATTTTTTTAAGAACAAATTAATAATAAATGATAAATTGAACTACTAGAATAATATAATTAGGTAACTACTCAACTCAAATCTCGATATAAGGGTAGTCAAAAGGAATGGTGATAACAAATACAAAGGGGTTTTGGGTTAATATTAGCTGGTGAGTCAATAAAAAGGGTTGTTAGGATCAACGGGGGTTCACTAGAGGTTAATTGTGGAGGTAGGCTTTTTAGTGGAGTAAGTGGGTTAAAACCTAGGTGCCTTTATCATCTCAGTGTATCAAATCATAGGTGTGGTTTCGACATGTATAATTGAGGCAAGTTCTAGAATAACAGTTCATAGTTGACACATTCATAATCAATAAAGTGAGCATGAAAAAGATATATGCTCTAATAGGCTCAAAATCTCACAAAAATTATGGGTGTTTTGACATCAACCTTGTAGATTTCAAACTTCAAGATAATATTCAGATTCAACTCAACAACCTAGCAAAGATTTTAATTCTGAAAAATAGACTTATCATGCTTGATTCTCTAATATTCTTCTAATTTAATCATTAATGCATAATTAACTATGACTTAATTTAAAACATATTAATAAAAATAATAAATCATTAGAAATTTCATCCTAATTAGTAATATAAAATTTACTTAAAGACAAGACTAAATTCAGAGATTTGAGAATAATGAAGAAAGTTAGGCCGGATTTGAGAATAGTGCAGAAAGTTAGGCCCTTTCTTCAAATAAATATTCACCCCCCACACTTAAGATGTACATTGCCCTCAATGTACAAAGATGGATATAAAATTTAAGGGATAAATCAAAAGAGAAGGGGAAAGAATACTCACTGAATTTTGGATTGTGTCCCTAGAGGATGGTAGAGGTCGTGGTGTGTATGTTTGGAGGGGTCGGTCTGGATAACGATCCTGTGCTAAATGAAGAAATTGGGAGCTCGTGAAGGATTAGCCAGGGTTTATTAAGACATAATTAAAATAAAATAAATATGTAATTGAAGAAAAGCAAGCTAAAGTGAAGGAGACTAAGAAGGAAAATAAAAATAAAAGAAAAGAAGAATGGACCGAAGAGTCTTTATTGTAGGATGGTTCGCGAGGTGGGTGTCTTCTAGGGCTGCGGAGGTGCTGGCGGTGGCGGAAGTGGCGTGATTACCAAGCAGCTTGGCGAACCTGACACTAAGAAACTAAAATAAATTAAACTAACTAGAGTAGATGAGAAGTAAAGATAAGGAAATTGAAGCAAAAGAGAAAAGAAAAATAGAAACTAAATGGTCTCAAAGACCCTTGGCTTGGTGTTTGGATGAAGCGGCCGGCATGAACTTATGTGTAGGGTCTCCTTTGTGGAGACTATGCTTGCTTTCTTACGCTTCTTCGGCATGATTTTAGTGTAGCTCAAGAGTCTGGACACCATTTCTAAGGAAAGAAGAGAAATTTTGAAAGAAAAAGAAGGGAGAAAGAAGATAGGGAGAAATGGAAGGGTTATGGGGTTTAAATAGGAGCTCAAATCTGGCACGTTCTCACGCCCGTGGTCCGAGGGCGTGTCGAATCACACGGCTGCCTCGCACGGCCGTGTGTCCATGCGTGTTGTTTCACCATGCCTGTGTTTTAGCCAACCACGCTCGTGTCTGAGTAGTCAGTATGTTGGCACGGTTGGGAGGCACGGGCGAGTCTCGCCCGTGGTTGGCAAGTCAGTAGCTTCACACGGTTGTGGGGCACGGCAGTGCCACTTTGTCGGTGCCCGTGGGGTAGTGGTTGGATTCATGACGTCGAAAAGTGGTTGGGACTGATTCGCAGGGCCTCTGTTATGTCAGTACGGGGATTCTGGTGGTCCACACGGTCACAGACACGGCCGTGTGTAAGACCGTGTGCTCTGGAATTCTGAACTTTTTGTTAGTTTAAAACTAGATGTTCAGGAAAGAAAAGAGGAAAGACGAGAAACTGAAAATAAATGCAAAAGTAAAATAGGGTTAGTGCTCTGGTTGCCTCCCGAGAAGCGCTCGTTTATAGTCTTAAGCTAGACTTTCCTTGTAACAAAATCAAGGAGGTTTAAAGGTTTGAATATCTTCCCTCATGCTTACAGTTCTATTTTCTTGACAAAGTTTAAGTCGAGAAGTGTTTACCTTAGAGGTGTCGAATGTTGGATTGCTTACCTCGACTATTACGTGTGGGAAGATATTGTGTACCTGGTCTCCTATTTTGAAGTGATTTGATGTTCCTATGAGCTCTTCCGGGGGCTCATTAGGTTTTACTTCGGTAGGTTCCTGTTCCTCTTTGATTTGTGTTTCCTGCTCTTTTAGTTTGTCGACCCTTAGGCTTTGTTCCTTATGTAAATTCTCTTTGTTGGTATTAGGTCCGTGATTAGGCTCAGGTTTGTGTCCTTGTGGTATTTCCTGCGATGAAGGTTGTAAAAATTGATTATCATTTGTATTGATTTTCTTACCTTCATCGATTGTTGTCCTGGCCGAGTCAAGAGCTTGAAGACTGATTGATTCGTCACCTACACAAAGTATGAGTTCGCCTGTGGCAAAATCAATTTTAGTCTTGGCAGTTGCTAGAAAAGGTCTTCCTAAAATTAAGGGGATTGAATTATCCTCATCCATGTCTAAAACAACAAAATCTACTAGGAAAATGAATTTATCGATTTTTACAAGAACATCTTCAATAATGCCCCTAGGAATTCTAACAGTTTTATCAGCTAATTGAATACTCATCCTAGTTTGTTTGGGCTTCCCTAGACCTAGTCGTTTAAACAATGTATAAGGCATGACATTTATACTTGCTCCTAAATCAGCTAACACGTTATCAACGTTAATTAATGAAAATCTCTTTCTCGAATAATAACCCCCTAGAATAGCAGTAAATCGATCTATGGACTCCCATATTAGGTTTCACCCTAATCCGGCAAAATCTCGTCACCCTATCTCTAGGCGTGCGATCAACTCCGCTTAATTATGCTAGATCTACTCTTAAGCAGGGCCTATTCCTCCTCCACCTAAGCACATCAAATTTGGATTAAGCTTGCATAATTAAGAACAAACTAAGTATTTATCATATAACTCAGAAAATAATAACAAGATTCATCTAGGCTTCATCCCGTTCAGGTATATGAAGGATTTAGTTCATAACAAATAAAGAAAACATCTCAAGAGAAAAGATAAAACAAAACATAAGAAATCCCTAAAACTCCCTGAAGAAATTGAAGGAGAAATCCGCCGTCTTGAGTAGAATTCTGGCTTATTGGGATGGATCAACTGGCTATCCTCGAGTGATTCCCACAAATCTGACATTAAAATATATTAAACTAGATTAAGCATAAGATTGTCAAAGAGAAGGAAATTGAAGCAAAAGAGAAAAGAAAAATAAAAATTAAATGGTCTCAAAGACCCTTGGCTTGTTGTTTGGATGAAGCGGCCGACATGAGCTTATGTATAGGGGTCACCTTGGTGAGATTATGCTTGGCTTCTTCCGTTTCTTCGGCATGGTTTTGGTGTAGCTCAAGGGTTGGAGAGACTTGTTATGGAGGGGAAATCTGAGGATAGGGAATAAGAAAAGAGGTGGGAAGTAGAAGAATGGGGAGGGGGGTTGGTGTTTAAATAGAGGCTCAAATCTGGTACGTTCCCACGCCCGTGGTGTGAGGGCGTGTCGATGCACACGGCCACTTAGCACGATCGTGTGTCTAGGCGTGTTGTTTCTCCATGCCCGTTTTTCAGCCGTCCACGCCCGTATGGCACAAGTCAGTATGTTGGCATGGTTTTAAGGCACGGGCGTGTTCTGCCTGTGGCATGCAAGTCAGTAGCTTCACACGGTCGTAGGGCACGGCCGTGCCACTTTGTCGGTGCCCGTGGGGGAGTGGTTGGATCCGTGACGTCGAGAATGAGGTGGGATTTGATTCGAACTGCCTCTGCTATGTCAGTATGGGGATTCTGGTGGTCCACACGGCCACGGCCACGGCTGTGTGTAAGGCCGTGTGGCTTGGAAATCTGCACTTTTGTGTTAGTTAAAACTAAATTTTCAGAAAATAAAGAAGGAAAGAAAGCAAAATGTGAAAATATATTGGGTTAGTGCTCGGGTTGCCTGCCGAGAAGCGCTCGTTTATAGTCTTAAGCTAGACTTTCCATGTAAAAAAATTAGAGAGGTTTAAAGGTTTGAATATCTTCCCTCATGCTTACAGTTTTACTTTCTTGATAAAATTTAAGTCGATAAGCGTTTACCTTAAAAGTGTCGAATGTTGGATTGCTTACCTCGACTGTTCCGTGTGGAAAGATTTTATGTACCTTTAGAGGAATTTATTCGTTTACTTTTAGGTCTGATGTGGTGATGCGAGGGTGGGCTTTGTCTAACAGCACTTGGTCTCCTATTTTGAAGTGATTCGATGTTCCTATGAACTCTTCTGGGGGCTCCTTAGGTTTTACTTCGTGCGATTCCTGTTCCTCTTTGATTTGTGTTTTCTGCTCTTTTAGTTTTTCGACCCTAAGGCTTTGTTCCTTATGTAGTTCTTCCTTGTTGGCTTGAGGTCTATGACTTGGCTCCGGTTTGTATCCTTCTGGTGTTTCCTGCGATGAAGGTTGCACAAATTGATTATCAACTAGATTGAGTTTCTTACCTTCATCGATTGTTGTCCTGGCCGAGTCAAGAGCTTGAACACTGATTGATTTGTCGCCTACACAAAGTATGAGTTCTCCTGTGGCAACGTCAATTTTAGTCTTAACAGTTGCTAGAAAGGGTCTTCCTAAAATTAAAGGGATTGAATTATCCTCATCCATGTCTACGACAACAAAATCTACTGGGAAAACAAATTTGTCAATTTTTACAAGAACATCTTCGATAATCCCCCTAAGAATTCTAACAGTTTTATCAGCTAATTGAATGCTCATCCTAGTTTGTTTGGGTTTTCCTAGACCTAGTTGTTTAAACATTTTGTAAGGCATGACATTTATGCTTGCCCCTAAATCAGCTAACGCATTATCAACATTTAGTCTACCAATTAAAGAAGGAAAAGTAAAACTCCCTGGATCTTTTTGCTTCCGCGATAGTCTATTATGTAACATTGCTGAGCATACTGCGTTCAATTCCACATGTGGCTCTTCATCTCGTTTGCATTTGTTCGTTAAGAGCTGTTTTAAAAATTTCCTCGAATTTGGCATCTGAAAAAAAGCTTCAAGAAGAGGTAAGTTAATATGTAATTTCTTTAAAAGTTTAAGAAACTTACCAAACTGTTCTTCTATATCATCTCTTTTCATTTCTTCGGGGTAAGGTATGCGAGGTTGGTATTCTTTGATTTCTGGTTTTGGCTTTTCCTGTGTTGCTTGAACTTTTCCTTCATCTACCTCGTTCTTTTGTATTGGATTAGGTTTGTCTACCACTGTGCTATTATGAGCTGTGATGGCTTGGATTTGCTCCTTTGGGTTAATCTCAGTGTTACTCGGTAGACATCCTTGCGGTCGTTCGGACATTAACTTTGCAAGTTGTCCGACTGCTTTAGTGACTTCCCCTACTGACTTAGTAAGTTCCCCGATTCGGTTCTTGGTCTCCTCAGCCGATGTTTGTTGACTTTTAAGTGTTCTCTCGGTATCTTGGAGATGATTTTCTGTGCTTGCCATGAATTTTGTCAGCATCTCTTCGAGGTTTGGCTTTTTCTCTTATGGATATGGCTGATTTTGGAAATTTTGAGGAGGTTGTTTTCTTTGATTTCCTTGATTTCCTTGACCTCCCCATGAAAAAAATTTGGGTGGTTCCTCCAACCTGGATTGTAAGTATTACTATAAGGATTATTATTGGATCTGTAATTATAACCTATATAGTTCATCTGTTCGCTCTATGCGTCCGGTTGGTAGGGTGGGTACTCAGGATTCGCTACAGTTCCACTTGTGTTGCACTGCATGACTGGGTGTACCTGCGAAGAACACAAACTATCAAGCTTTTTATTTATCATCTCTATCTGTGTTGATAGTGTCGTCACTGCATCGAGGTTGTAAACTTTGGCTGATTTTGTCGATTTAGTCCTTGTAACTTGCCACTGATAGTTATTCAGTGACATATCTTCAATGAACTCGTAGGCTGCTCCAGGAGTTCTATTGTTCAGAGTTCCACCGGCGGCTGAATCAATTAATTGCCTCGTTGAGGGGTTTATACCATTATAGAAGGTTTGGACTTGTGGCCATAAGGGTAAACCGTGGTGCGGACACCTTCTCAAGAGATCCTTGTATCTCTCCCATGCATCGTATAATATCTCTAAATCCATCTGCACAAAAAAGGAGATATCATTCTGTAATTTGGCTGTTTTGGCCAGTGGGAAATATTTTAAAAGATTTTTCGGTCATTTGTTCCCATGTAGTGATTGACCCTCGTGGTAACGAGTTTAACCACTGTTTGGCTTTATTCCTTAATGAAAAGGGAAATAATTGAAGACGTATGGCATCATCAGAAACGCCATTTATTTTAAAGGTATCACAGAACTCTAAAAAATTAGCTATAGGAGTGTTTGGTTCTTCGTCCTTCAAACCATCAAATTGTACAAATTGTTGAATCATTTGTATTGTGTTAGGCTTTAATTCAAAATTGTTAGCAGCTATAGCAAGCCTAACAGTACTCGATTCCGCTCCTGTTAAATGCGGTTTAGCATAATCAAACATAGTACGTGGAGCATTATTTTCTCCCACATCATGTGGTTGTAGATTATTCTCGTCCATCCCTTCAGTAGGATTGGATCTGCCTTCTTGGTCTTCCTCTGTGTAATTTAGGGCTCGTGTGATTTCTCTGCGAGTCCTACGAATGGTAGCTTCAATTTCACTGTTGTATACTAGTGGTCCTTTCGGGATCCTTCTAGTCATAAACTAGAGGTACCTGCTAGGAGAAGAAAGAAAGAAAATTTAGCAAAATCAAAATTTAACCTAAAAAAATAAAAATAAAAGTAAATTGGGAAAAATAAAAATAATGGCTAAAGTAATAAAAATAGAGCTTTCTTAATATTTTAGTTCCCCGGCAACGGCGCCAAAAACTTGATCGCTGGAATCAGAGTCTTAAAATTTATAAAGAGAATGATCGAACCTGCAAACTAACTCTGACAACGATTAAAGGCAAGTGTACCTATCGAACAGTAGTATAGCTTAGGCAAGACCAGATTGTCGAACCCAAATGAACTAAAGGTACTAATACTCACCTTCTTTTTATTATCTAGCCTAAAATAAGTGAAGTTGTTTAGACTTAACTACTACTCAGCTAAAGACGTAAAGACAAAAAGAATGGATTGGGAAATAACTTGAGGGAAGACTCAGTTGATTTAAGACGATACCCTCAGGAAGAATCCACCTAGACTTCACTTGTTATCTAACACTGAACCATACGATTTATTCACTTGACTTAATCCGTAGGACTCCCTAATGTATATTAAACCCTCTCTCGAGGCGAATAACATCTAAACCTAGGTTAATTAACGAAAATCTCTTTCTCACTTAATAACCCCCTAGAATAGCAGTAAACCGATCTATGGATTCCCATATTAGGTTTCACCCTAACTCGGCAAAATCTCATTACCCTATCTCTAGGCACGCGAACGACTCCGCTTTAATTATGCTAGATCTATTCTTAAGCAGGGACTTTTGCTCCTCCACCTAAGAACATCTGACTTGAGTCAATATCCCAGAAGCATTAACACAAGAATTAAACGCACATAATTAAGAACAAATCAAGTATTTATCTTATAGTTAAGAAAATAATAACAAGATTCATCTAGGTTTCAGCCCCTTCAGGCATCTGAGGGGTTTAGTTCATAACAAATAAAGAAAACATCTCAGAATAAAAGATAAAACAAAACATAAGAAATCCCTAAAACTCCCTGAAGGAATTGAAGGAGAGATCCGCCGTCTTGAGTAGAATTCTGGCTTCTAGAGATGGATCAACTGGCTATCTTCGAGTGATTCCCACAATTCTGACCTTTTCGGCTTGGCTCCTTGGCCTAGCTAACCGCCCCCTTTCAGGTAACACTTAGGGGGTTTATATAGGCTCTTGGAATGTGTTTCTTCGCCCCAAAGTATCCAAATCCGAATGAAATTGCTTTTTACCATGATAGGGATACGGCCATGTCACACGCCCGTGTGACTAGTTTTCAAGCCGTGTTCGGACTTCTTTAATGAGGCACGGCTGTGTGACTCAGGGGTAAGACCGTGTTGATCAATGTGGCACGGCCGTGTGGGCTTAAGTCCAGGCCATGTGGATTTCGTGATATGGCCCATTTACTCTGTTTTGGGCCTATTTTATGTTCTTTTCATCCTCGGGTGCTTTCCTGGGTACAAGACATGAAAAGAAAGGATTAAGAGCACCTTTTTATATCAATCGAGGCTTAAATCATCCAAAAGCATACTAAATGTGGGATTAAAATATGTTGCTTTTACGGTTTATCAGTTTCGTATTGGAAAACCTTGAGCACCTTAAAAGAGATTTCTTCGTTTATATTAGGGTCAGGAGGAGATATTCGAGGGTCTGCTTTATTTAACAATACCTGATCTCCGATCTTAAATTCATTTGTCCCACGGAATGGTGTTGGTTATGCTTTGTGTATTGCTAATTTCTCCTTGAAGTGTGTCTTACACTCGTCTAGTTCATCGATCTGAAGCCTTCGTTCCTCATGAGTTATTTCCTTGTTGGCATGAGGTCTAGAATTTGGCTTAGTTGTGTAGTTCCGTGGTGCTTCTTGAAAGGAAGGTTTAACCGAATGGTTATTAATAGAATTTATGTTCTCACCTTGATTACTCGATGTCCTAGTCGAGTCAAGAGCCTGAAGACTGATTAATTTGTCACTTAAACAAAGTATGAGTTCACCTGCGCTGACATCAATTTTAGTCCTAGCAGTTGCTAAAAAGGGCCTTCCTAAAATTAATGGGATACTATTTTCCTCATCCATGTCTAAAACGATAAAGTCTACTGGGAATACAAATTTATCAATTTTCATAAGAACATCTTCAATTATACCCCGAGGAATTCTAATAGTTTTATCAGCTAATTGAATGCTCATCCTAGTTTGTTTGGGTTTCCCTAGACCTAGTTGTTTAAATAATTTATAAGGCATAACATTGATGCTTGCCCTTAAATCGGCTAAAGCATTATCAACAGACAAACTACCAATTAAGCACAGAATTGTAAAACTCCTTGGATCTTTTAATTTTTGTGGTCGTTTATTTTGCAACATTGCTGAGCACACTGCGTTTAATTCCACATGCGATTCCTCGTATAACTTCCGTTTGTTTGTCAAAAGCTCTTTTAAAAATTTCCTTGAATCTGAGATCTGCGAAAGAGCTTCAAGAAACGGTAAGTTAATATGTAATTTCTTTAAAAGTTTAAGAAATTTACCGAATTGTTCGTCTGTGTTGTCCTTCTTCATCGCATTAGGATAAGGTATACGAGGTTGGTACTCTTTAATTACTGGTTTTGGCTTCTCGTGACTTACCTCGACCTTACTGTTCTTTACCGAGTTCTCTTGGCTTAATTTAGGCTCATCTAACCCTACACTATCCTGAGCTGTTATGGCTTGAAGTTGCTCCTTTGGGTTAGTCTCAGTGTTGCTTGGTAAGCTGCCTTATGGTCGTTCAGAGATCAGCTTAGCGAGTTGCCCTAATTGGTTCTCGATCCCTTGAATCAATGCTTGTTGATTTTTAAGTGTTTTCTCGGTGTTTTGAAAACGTGTTTCTAACACCGCTATGAATTTTGTCAGCATCTCCTCAAGGTTTGGCTTCTTTTCCTGTGGGTAGGACTATTGTTGGAAGTTTGGAGGGGGTCGTTGTCTCTGGTTTCCTTGACCACTCCATGAAAAATTGGGGTGGTTCCTCCAACCTGGATTATAAGTATTACTAGAAGTGTTATTTTGAGATTTAAAATTGTTACCCATATAGTGAACTTGCTCGTTCTCAGCGCTCAGGTTTTAAGGTGGATATTATGTATTGCTCATCCCTCCTCCATTCGTATCACACTGCATAACTGGATGTACCTGCAAAGAATCACATAAACCATCAATCTCTTTATGTAAAAATTCTACCTGGTTTGATAGCATGGTTACTGTGTCGAGGTTGAAAACACTGGCTGCTTTTATTGGCTTGGTCCTTGTGACTTGCCACTGATAGTTATTCAGTGACATCTCTTCAATGAACTCATAAGCAGCCTCAGGTGTTTTGTTATTTAAGGTTCCGTCGGCGGCTGAATCAATTAATTGCCTGGTTGAGGGGTTCACACCATTATAAAAAGTTTGGACCTGTAGCCACAAGGGTAATCCATGGTGTGTGCACCTTCTCAATAGATCTTTGTATCTCTCCCATGCATCGTAAAGTGTTTCTAAATCCATCTGCACAAAAGAAGAGATATCATTCCTTAACTTGGCCGTTTTAACCGGCGGAAAATATTTTAATAAAAATTTTTCGGTCATTTGTTCCTATGTAGTGATTGATCCTCGTGGAAGAGAATTTAACCACGGTTTAGCTTTATTCCTCAAAGAAAAGGGAAATAATCAGAGACAAATGGCATCATCAGAAACGCCATTTATTTTGAAGGTATCGCAAAATTCTAGGAAATTCGCGAAGTTATTGTTTGGATCTTCATCCTGCAAACCATCAAACTGAACAAATTGCTGTATCATTTGAATAGTGTTAGGTTTCAGTTCAAAATTATTTGCAGCAATAGCAGGCCTAACAATACTTGACTCAGTTCCTATTAAATTAGGTTTAGCATAATCATACATAATTCGAGGAGCATGATTTTCGGCTACTTCTTGAGGTAGCGGATTATTCTCAGCCATCTCTTCGGTAGTATTGGTTTCGACTTCTTGCTCTTCTTCTATGTAATTTCAGCTTTGCCTTATTTCTCTACGATTTCTGTGAACAGTACCTTCAATATCACTGTCGTAAATCAGGGGTCCTGTCGGGTTCATTCTAGTCATAAACTAGAGGTACCTGCTAGGAACAAATAAAAGAAGGAAAATTAGTAAGGTTAAAAGCAAAATAAAAAAAATAAAAAAAGTAAATTGTAAAAATAAAAATGGCTGAAGTAATAAAAATTGAGCGTTCTTAATATTTTAGTTCCCCAGCAACGGCGCCAAAAACTTGATCGTGTGTCAGAGTCTTAAAAATTTATATAAAGAATGATCGAGCCTAGAAACTAACTGTGACAACGATTGAGGCAAGTGCACCTATCGAACAGTAGTATAGCTTAGTGGCAAGATCGGATTGTCGAACCCAAAGGAACTAAAAGTATTAATACTAACTTTCTTTCTATTATTTAGCCTAAAAATTAAGATAATTGTTATTTATTATAAAATTAACTAACTAATAAGCTAAAGATGCTAAGACAAAGAGAATGAAATGGGGAAACTACTTGTAGTAAAAAACCAATTGATTAAGACAATACCCAAGGAAGAATCCACCTAGACTTCACTTGTTATCTAACTCTGAACCAGACGATTTATTCACTTGACTTGATCCGTAGGATTCCCTAATTTATATTAATACCTCTTTCGAGGCTACTAACATCTAACCCTAGGTTGATTAATTAAAATCCCTTTCTAATTAAAACCCCTAGAATTGCATTAACTCGATCTATGGACTCCCATATTAGGTTTGACCCTAATCCGGCAGATTTTCGTCATCCTATTTCTAGGGTTGCGATAAACTCTGCTTAATTATGCTAGATCTACTCTTAAACAGGGACTTTTGCTCCACTGCCTAAGCACATCAATACTTGAATCAATATCTTGAAATATCAAAGCAATAATTAAGAACACATAATTAAGAACAAATCAAGTATTTATCATATGGTTCAGAAAACAATAACAAGATCCGTCTTAGATTTCATCCTCCTCAGGTATTTGAGGGTTCAGTTCATAATTATAAAAGAATACATCTCATAAGAAAATATAAAACGAAACATAAGAAAAACCCTAAAACCACCTGAAGGAAATTGAAGGGAAGATCTTTCGTCTTAAGTATAACTCCGGCTTCTTGAGATGAATAATCTAGCTGATAAACCGTAATAGTAACATATTTTAATCCCATATTTAGTATGATTTTGGATGATTTAAACATCGATTCATATAAAAAGGTGCTCTTAATCCTTTCTTTTCATGTCTTATACCCAGGAAAGCACCCGAGGATGAAAAGAGCATAAAACGGGCCCAAAACGGAGTAAATGGGCCATATCACAAAATCGACACGGCTTGGCCCAAAGATCACACGGCCGTGCCATATCAAGCATCTAAAACACGGCCTTACCCACGAGTCACACGGACGTGCCTCATTAAAGAAGTCCGAACACGACCCAAAGACTAGTCACACGGGCGTGTGACATGGCCATGTCCCTGTCGTGGCAAAGAGCAATTTCATTCAGATTTGGATACTTTGGGTGAAGAAACACATTCCAAGAGCTTATATAAACCCCCTAAGTACCACTTTAAAGGAGGCGGTCAAGCTAGGCTAAAGAGCCAAGCCGAAAAGGTCAGAGTTGTGGGAATCGCTTGAAGTTAGTTAGTTGATCCATCCCAAGAAGCCAAAATTCTACTCAAGACGACGGATTTCTCCTTCAATTCCTTTAGGGAGTTTTAGAGATTTCTTATGTTTTGTTTTATCTTTTCTCTTGAGATGTTTTATTTATTTGTTATGAACTAAACCCTTCAAATACTTGAAGGGGATGAAACCTAGATGAATCTTGTTATTGATTTCTAAATTATATGATAAATACTTAGTTTGTTCTTAATTATGTGTGCTTAATCCAAATTTGATGTGCTTAGGTGGAGGAGGAATAGACCCTGCCTAAGAGTAGATCTAGCGTAATTAAGCGGAGTTGATCGCACGCCTAGAGATAGGGTGACAAGATTTTGTCGGATTAGGGTGAAACCTAATATGGGAATCCATAGATCGATTTACTGCTATTCTATGGGGTTTTTATTCGAGAAAGAGAATTTCGTTAATTAACCTAGGGTTAGACCTTATTCGCCTCGAGAGAGGGTTTAATATATGTTAGGGAGTCCTACGGATCAAACTAAGTGAATAAATCGTATGGTTCAGTGTTAGATAACAAGTGAAGTCTAGGTGGATTCTTCCTGAGGGTATCGTCGTGATCAACTGAGTTTTCCTTCAAGTTATTTTCCAATTCATTCTTTTTGTCTTTACGTCTTTAGCTCAGTAGTCGTTAATTTAGATTAAGGAAACTCCACTTTATTTTAGGCTAACTAATAAAAAGAAAGATAGTATTAGTACTTTTAGTTCCTTTGGGTTCGACAATCCGGTCTTTCCTAAACTATACTACTGTTCGATAGGTACACTTCCCTTTAATCGTTGTCAGAGTTAGTTTCCAGGTTCGATCTCATTCATTATAAATTTAAAACTCCGAATTTAGCGATCACTGGCTTTCTTCGAGTAAATTCCACAATTCTAGGCTCTCTGGCTTGGCTCTTTGGCCTAACTGGACGCCCCCTAAAGGTTGGCCTCTAGGGTGTTTATATAGGCTTTTGGAATGATTTTCTTTGCCTCTAAGTACCCTAGTCCGAATGAAATTCAAACAGGTCACGTCAAGGACACGCCCGTGTGAATCGTGGCCAGGCCGTGTTCGGGTCTATTAAGGAGGCACGGCCGTGTGGTCTTGGTCGTCCTTCCCCGATCAAAATCCATTTTTCTTTGTTCTTGATCTAAACACATTAAAATTTAGCTCATTCAAGTACATTTCATCTCAATTTAGTCCCAAAACACATAAACAGGCAAATTGCCATTTTGCTCCTAATGTTTCACCTTTTTACAATTTAGTCCTATTTGCATAAAACACAAAATACACAAAATTTCACTAATCTACTCAAGGGCCGAATATTCATAAGGACCCTACAAGTTCATTTCTTTCATTTATTTTGCATTTTAGCCCCCTCAAAAATTCATTTTTGCAATTTAGCCCAAAATACTCAAATTCACCAAAATTTCCAATACAAAACATACTAATCTTTAACATATCTTTAATTTAAAATCATCAAACATCAAAAACCACATGAACATGTTGATCGCCGAACACTTACCATGCTTAGTTTCAAAAATTCTAACATGGGTCAGCTACTGTTTGAAGCAACGATCTCAAAAACGTAAAAATTTTCAAAAATCGTCTAAGAATTTACCTTGAATTTGGCTTGAATATTGCCGAAATTTCAAAGAACCTAGCTCCCTTTCTTTCCTCAATATTCATCCAAGAGAAGATGAGTAAACATGTTCATTTTTTTAATGTTTTAATTAACATATAATATGGTTTTAATTTATTTACTATTTTAACCTTATATCATAAAATTATATAATATAAAACTTAAGGTTAATCTTGTCATATACCACCCACTAACTTAGAAATGGGTTATTTACCCATTTAACACCTCATATTAAAAAGCCATCATCAATCTAGCACTTTACACTATAGCATGCAACTTTTACCCTTTACGCGATTTAGTTCTTTTTGTTAAATTGAACACACAAACGATTAAATTTTTCTACGAAACTTTCACACACATCAATTCACATCTAGTAAGCACAGAATATATAATTTAAATATATTTTGGACTCGGATTCGTGGTCCCGAAACCACCTTTCCGATTAGGACCAAAATCAGACTGTTACAACTCTCTCCCCTTAGGAATTTTCGTCCCCGAAAATCTTACCGTTAAACAAAGTCGGATATTGTTGCCTCATTGAATCCTCAGGCTCCCACGTAGCCTCTTCAACTCCGTGCTGATTACATAGTACTTTTACTAACGGAATTTTCTTGTTTCTCAACTCTTTCATTTCCCGAGCTAAAATACGGATCGGTTCTTCCTCATACGTCATATTGGATCGGATTTCAATCTCAGACGGAGCGATCACATGTGACGGATCTGATCTATATTTACGAATCATCGAAACATGAAATACGTTGTGTATCTTTTCTAATTCAAAAGGCAACTTCAATCTATAAGCAACAAGCCCAATACGTTCGATGATCTCGTACGGTCCGATAAACCTCGGGCTTAGTTTGCCTTTCCCACCAAATCGGAGTACTTTTTTCCACGGGGAAACTTTCAAGAATACCTGATCTCCGATCTGAAACTCTATGTCTTTGCGCTTCGAATCAGCATAGGACTTTTGACGATCCGAGGCAGCTTTCAAACTATCTCTGATTATAGCCACTTTCTGTTCTGCCTCCTTAATCAAATCAACCCCGTGTATCTTATTTTCACTGAGTTCGGTCCAGTACAACGGTGTACGACACTTGCGCCCATAAAGAGCTTCATATGGTGCCACTTTGATACTAGATTGAAAACTGTTATTATAAGCAAATTCAATCAAAGGTAAGTATCTTTCCCACGTACCTTCAAACTGAAGGACGCAACATCTCAACATGTCCTCAAGTATCTAAATGGTTCGTTCAGACTGACCGTCTGTCTGCGGATGAAAGGCTGTGCTAAAGTGGAGTTTAGTACCTAAAGCATCTTGCAACTTCTTCCAAAACCGCGATGTGAATCTCGGGTCTCTGTCTGAAACAATGGAACTCGGCACACCATGTAATCTCACAATTTGAGATACATACAACTCAGAAAGTTTATCGAGCGAATAGTCTGTACGAACCGGCACAAAGTGAGCTGATTTGGTCAATCGATCCACTATAACCCAGACTGCGTCTTTCTTGCTCGGTGTCTTAGGCAAACCGGATACAAAATCCATAGTGATTCTATCCCATTTCCATTTAGGTATCATGATCTGCCGAAGTAACCCGGAAGGCACTTGATGCTCGGCTTTTACTTGCTGACAAATTAAGCACTTTGAAACAAATTCAGATATATCCCGTTTCATGCCAGGCCACCAATAGAACTGTTTCAAATCATTATACATTTTCGTGCTACCCGGATGTATCGATAATCGACTATTATGAGCCTCGTTCAAAATCATCTGAATCAAATCCACATTCTTCGGAACACATATTCGGCCTTTGAAGTTCAAACAATCATTTGCATCAATTCGAAACTCTGACTCTGCATCATTTTCACACTGAACTCGTCTAGCAATCAAGTCTTTGTCAATTCTTTGTGCATCACAAATTTGCTGAATAAACATCGGTCTTGCTTTCAACTCGGTTATGATCAATCCATCACCAGACATAACCATATGTGCGTTCAACGCACGAAGAGCAAATAATGACTTTCGACTTAAGGCATCTGCAACAACGTTAGCTTTCCCCGGATGGTAGTCAATCACTAATTCATAGTCTTTCAACAGTTCTAACCATCTGCGTTGTCTCAAGTTCAAATCTTTCTGAGTCATTAAGTACTTCAGACTTTTGTGATCTGAATAAACATGACATTTTTCGCCGAACAAGTAATGACGCCAAATTTTCAATGCAAACACAATGGCTGCTAATTCCAGATCATGAGTCGGATAATTTCTTTCATGAGGCTTCAATTGTCTCGAGGCGTAGGCTATGTCTTTGCCCTCCTACATCAAAACGCAACCCAAACCATTTAAAGAAGCATCACTAAAAACAACAAATTCTTTAGCCGATTCAGGCTGAGCTAACACTAGAGCTTCGGTCAAAAGGGCTTTTAACTGATCGAAATTTTTCTGACACTTTTGCGACCACTCGAACTTGACATCTTTCTATAATAGCTTTGTCAAAGGTGTGGCTATCATGGAAAAACCTTTGACGAATCGCCTGTAGTATCCCGCAAATCCCAGAAAGCTTCGAATTTCGGAAACATTCTTTGGTGGCTTCCAATCAAGTATAGCCGATATTTTGTTCGGATCAACTCGAATACCTGATGCTGAAATGACATGACCCAAAAAGCTGACTTTTTTCATCCAAAATTCGCACTTACTAAACTTTGCATACAACTGTTGATCTTGCAAAGTTTGTAGCACCAATCTCAAATGTTCGGCATGTTCGGTTTCATCTCTGGAGTAAATTAGGATATCGTCTATAAACACTACCACAAATCGATCCAGATACTGTCTAAACACCCGATTCATCAAATCCATAAAAACAGTAGGTGCATTAGTAAGTCCAAAAGGCATGACTAGGAACTCAAAATGTCTGTACCTCGTTCGGAATGCAGTCTTTGGCACATCAGAATCTTTGACTCGCAACTGATAATAACCCGATCTCAAATCTATCTTCGAAAACACTGAAGCCCCTTTCAACTGATCAAACAAGTCATCAATCCGAGGCAACGGGTGTTTATTCTTTATAGTCACCTTATTCAGCTGCCGATAATCAATACACATCGCATAGTTCCATCCTTCTTTTTCACAAATAACACTGGTGCACCCCAAGGAGAAAAGCTCGGTCGTACAAATCCTCTATCTGTCAACTCTTGCAACTGTGCTTTCAACTCTTTCAATTCAGTAGGTGCCATCCGATACGGAGCTATCGAAATCAGAGTCGTCCCCAATACTAATTCAATACCAAACTCTATCTCTCGAACTGGCGATAATCCCGGCAATTCTTTAGGGAACACCTCTGGGTATTCACATACAATTGGTACGAATTCAATCTACTTTTCAGACACTTTATTATCTAACACATAAGCCAAGTAAGCTTCACATCCTTTTCTCACATACTTTCGGGCTAACATCGAGGATATTACGGTAGGCAACCCGCTCAGATCATTAGATTCAACCCGGATGATCTCACCGTTCTGACATCTCAAATCAATAATCTTTCTTTTGCAATTTACCACTGCATCATGAAAAGTTAACCAGTCCATTCCCAAAATTATATCGAACTCGTCGAAAGGCAACAACATTAAATCAGCTGGAAAGCAGGAATCCCGAATCATCAACGGGCAACCTTTACACACTTTATCAACGAGAACACATCTACCCAAAGGGTTGGACACACGTATCACAAACTCAGTAGACTCAACAGGCAAAGTCTTACTGGATACTAGAGTTTTACACACATATGTATGAGTCGAACCAGGATCAATCAATGCAATCACAGTAGTATTATAAAGTGTGAAAGTACCGGTAATGACATCTGGAAAAGAAGCATCCTCTCTGGCTCGTATAGCATAATCTCTAGCTGGTGCTCGAGCCTCTGATCGAACTGCGGTGTCCTTCGTCCCTCTCTGACTGCCACCTACATTGCCTGAATGTCGGGGTGTCTGCCTCATGCTGACGTGTTGCTCGGTTTAATGTTCTGAACCGTATTTTGGTCGGCTAGCATCGGACACTCTCGAATAAAATGATCTGATGATCCACATTTAAAGTAGGACCGTTCACGGAATCTACAACTCCCAGAATGCCATTTTCCACAATGCTTGCACTCAGCCTGGTTCTGCTGAACATTACCAACATTAGCCATCGAAGTGGCTCGGGAACTCACTGGAGGTCGATCTCGTCTAGACAGGTCTGAAGTAGCTTTATGTCGGCCGAAGTCATCTTTGAACTTCTTAGGTGCTGAATGGAAAGTCTTACTCGATGATCTTTTACGAGTGTCTCTAGCTTCTATTTCAGCCTTTCTTTTCTCTTTCCCAAGCTCTTCAGCTTTGCAAGCTCGTTCGACAAGTACCACGAACTCTTTGATTTCAAGAATGCCCACCAGCAACTTTATGTCTTCATTCAGACCATCTTCAAACCTTTTGCACATAATGGCTTCAGTTGATACACACTCTCGGGCATATCGGCTTAATCTGACAAATTCCCGCTCGTATTCAGTCACAGTCATGCGTCCCTGTTTTAACTCTAGAAATTCTTTCCTTTTCTGATCAATGAACCTCTGGCTAACATATTTCTTACGAAACTCGATTTGGAAGAAATCCCACGTCACTTTTTCTTTCGAAACCACTGATACTAGTGTATTCCACCAGTGATATGCAGTGTCCCGTAGTAAAGATATAGCACACTTCAGACATTCATCTGGAGTAAAGATAGCTCATCAAGTACCCTAATAGTGTTATCAAGCCACATCACAGCTCGCTCTGCGTCATCATCATCATTATTGTCGTAACCATTTTTAAAAAAACGGGATCGACTTTTAAAATAGGGGGTCGCCACCGATCTTTATTTAGGGTGTGATCGGATCACCTTGTTTTAATAAAACATTTTGATTTACTAAAACAATGTTTTTGGTCTACGAAAATTTGAGAAAATGGGTTCGGGAGTCGGTTACGTGCGAGGGAGGGTTAGCACCCTCGTCACGCCCAAAATTGGTACCGAATTGATTAATTAATGTCCCAATGTCGAAAGTTGAAAATTTTAAAAAGAATTTAGAAATCTGATCTTTTTTTTGAAATATTTTAGTTTTCTCGGATTGAATATCAAGATTTTCTTGTTCCGAAGGAATAAAATATCACATCCAATACGTAGGACACGATGATTTTTATCCTCGAATCCAGGATCATCTCTTAATTCTCGAGACTCATGCGTTAAAATATCAAAAGGTTATTTGATTGTTCGGCCAAGCGAGAAAACCGAAACCCAACACATAGGGCACGATCTCTCGAATTTCCAAACATAGAATATTGCCCCATAAAAAAAAAACTTTTGCTTTTGGGTAAAATTGATAAATGTATTTGAAAAATTATACCCATTTGGATAGTTTAGGTTTTAAAGAAACGTTATCTAAAAAAAGCAAAGGGGGGATTGTGCTCGGTGAATAATGGTAATGTAGCATGAATTCGACACAATACAGGTAATACGTAACAATGGAATCTTCAATCTAAAATATAACATGCATAAATAACAGTAACGATAACGAAACAATAATACATGAGCACAAAAGTACATATAATGGACTATGATAACATGACCATACAAATAAATGAATTGTAGCACATGCAAAAGCAATAATCAAATAATATACGTCCTCTAAGAAATAACACTAATAAACGAAGACCGGCGAATTAAACAATTTAAAGAGGGATAACACATGAATCAATTGAATCTAATTAACAAAATGATTTTAAGTCAGGAATGCGCAATAATAAAAAATAAACGATATGTGAAATCATCTTAAAATGGTGTCCAAAAAAATAAAATGTACAATAAGTAGATTAATGAGAACAATGCAAAAAAAGAAAGATAAATGATGAAATAAAATAGAAATAAATAAATATCTATATAAACTTTTTAAAACAAGTTGAAGACTAAACTGAAATCCGATTAAAACAGCGAGGACCAAATTGTAATAAAACAAAAAAAAGTTGGGCCTGAACCAGATTAGAACGCAACTGAAATTATAGGGTGAGATTTTTAAAAAAAAGGGATGCGGACGGGACTCGATCAACAGGAATCGAAAACAAAAGGGGACCAATTGCGCAATTATCCCACAGGAGCAAAAACGCGCGGACCCAGGGGCGGATCCGGGTCGACGCGCGGGTTTCCTCTTTGAATGAAACGGTGTCGTATTGTTTATCCCTAAAAAACCTTAAGTTTATTTCAAAAACGCCTTAGCCTTCATTTTATTCTTTCAGTAGCCGCACCCCCCTTTTGTTCTCTCAAACGGAGAAACCCAAGAGGCGGCCCTCTCATTCCCCTATTTTGGTCGATCGATCGGTCTGCCTTCACAGTCCGTCGCGCCACCACCGCGCCAGGTGGTTGACAGCACACGAAGGTGGGCTTTGATGCCCCTTTTAAGGCCGTTACCCGAAGGCCAGCCCTGGTGCCCCGGAGCCCGAGAGAAGTAGTCTCCCTGCTTTAGGCTTCGGTTCGACTTCAACGACGGAGAGGGGGTTCTGACGTTGCGCCTCCGGTGTTCAGGTAAGGCTCTCTTCGCTTTATATATTTTTCTTTCCTTTTTGGTTCTTTGATTTAGTTTTTCTTGAAATAACAAAATGGGTAGAAACGAAAAACAGTAAATAACGAAAGTGAAAATGAAATCAACCTTTTTCTTTAGATTGCTGATGTTCGAAAAAGGGGTAAGATTACAAGGGCCGCTTTTCTTGAATCCTTCTGATTTATCAATGCGAACCAGTGAACTCAAAATGTTTTGAATGTCTCTTTTTATTCTTGTATTTCTGATACGGATATCGTCCTTTTTTTTCAACCCCGTTACATCAATTTTTAATGGCTTTATAGCGAAATACAATGTCCTTTTCTATTAGTCAACTATTTTCCCCGTATCTCTCTGTTCTTGGTTTCTCTGTTGCTCCCTGTTTTTGTTTCTGCAGGGCTTGGCGATGATGGAGGCGTGCGAGGAGCGGCAGATGAGGAGCCTGGGGGAGCTCGAACCGTCAGGGTGTATGGGCGCATGGCAGGCATAGTGAACAGTTGCCGAGGCATGGGGCGCGCGTGGGAGTGGGAAGGTCAGGAGGCGCGGCGCAAAAGGTAGAAACCCTAGGGTCCCAAAAATTTTTGATTTTGGGCCGTTGGGCCTTAGGATTTCCTGGTTATTTGGTTATCTGTTATGGGCTAGTGTAGGGGTTAGGGTGAGTGGGCTATTCGGGTTTTGTAATTGGGCTGCGTTGTTTGGGTTGGTTTAGTTATTTGGACTGTAATTGGACTTTTAATGGCTTTTGTTTTATTTGTACTTTATTTTGTTTTGTTTTGGGCTTTTTATATTGGCATCGGGCCGGGCAGAAATTGGGTATTACAGCTGCCCCTCTTTGCTTATCGTCGTGAAACGAGAATAGAGCAAAGACAATAGAAGAACCAATTTTTGCCCGGCCTTGGCCAAGCCTTGATTCTTCAGCGCTCTTATTCTTCAGATGGCCTCATCTCAGCCCACAATTCCTTCGTCGCTTTGACTCACTTTACTGATTCACTGCTCCGCTGGGATGTCGATGAAACTTGAACTTTTCGAACTGTTTCCTTATTCTCGCAATATGAGTTGACCTTTTCTTTTCCTTCTTTTTTCCCTTTTTTTTTGTTTTGAAAAAACGGAAATTGAAAAACAGAAATTGGAAATAGAAATTGAAAAATAGAAATTAAAAATACCTCGGCATGTCCCGAGGCTCAACTCACCTCTCGTATTATGAGTTGATTTTTGAACAGGATTTGAGACAGAAATTAAATACCTCGACGTGTCCCGAGGATCAACTCACCTTTGTATTATGAGTTGATTTTTGAACAGAGATTTAAAGACAGAAATTGAAAATACCTCAGCGTGCGTAACCCGAGGCCCAACTCACCTCTCGCAATATGAGTTGATTTTTGAACAGAAATTTAAAGACAGAAATTGAAAATACCTCAGCGTGCGTAACCCGAGGCCCAACTCACCTCTCGCAATATGAGTTGATTTTTGAACAGAAATTTAAAGACAAAAATTGAAAATACCTCAGCGTGCGTAACCCGAGCCCAACTCACTTCTCGCAATATGAGTTGATTTTTGAACAGAAATTTAAAGACAGAAATTGAAAATACCTCAGCGTGCGTAACCCGAGGCCCAACTCACCTCTCGCAATATGAGTTGATTTTTTGAACAGAAATTTAAAGACAGAAATTGACAATACCTCAGCGTGCGTAACCCGAGGCCCAACTCACCTCTCGCGATATGAGTTGATTTTTGAACAGAAATTTAAAGACAGAAATTGAAAATACCTCAGCGTGCGTAACCCGAGGCCTAACTCACCTCTCGCAATATGAGTTGATTTTTTGAACAGAAATTTAAAGACAGAAATTGAAAATACCTCAGCGTGCGTAACCCGAGGCCCAACTCACCTCTCGCGATATGAGTTGATTTTTGAACAAAAATTTAAAAACAGAAATTGAAAATACCTCAGCGTGCGTAACCCGAGGCCCAACTCACCTCTCGCAATATGAGTTGATTTTTGAACAGAAATTTAAAGACAGAAATTGAAAATACCTCAGCGTGCGTAACCCGAGGCCCAACTCACTTCTCGCAATATGAGTTGATTTTTGAACAAAAATTTAAAATATATCATCTGGTGGAACTCGGATGTCTTCTTTTTCCTCGATTTGGTACAACTATCATCAAAATTTCTTGCTTTATTGGTGTACCTGTATGTGTCATGCGTGATGTTATCATGATATGCACGTGTTTGTCTTAAATGCTCTTATGCCTACATGATTATGCCATGCGTTCTGGGCTTGTTTATCATGCATCTCTCGTTATGACTTTCATGATGACTTGTATTCATTGCTTCGATTCTTGACTTTTCTTTCAGGTTTTGTACTCGTCCTCAAGTTTTACGAATAATTCATGTTTCTCGTATATTGCCCTTTTTTGCCCCTGTTGAACTTTATCTTTGCTTTGAGGCCCTTGTGTTTACCAAATTTTCATCCAGGTAATGCTCAACATTCCTTTTGTTTAGAGTATGTCATTTCACCATTTATCATTTAATTGAACCATACATGAGATGCGTGAAAATGGAAAAGTAGGTACGAAAGGAATATCTCGCATTCATATTTATTTCCGAAAGCAATAAGCAGAGAAAATTGACAAGGAATAGTTCAATAGAGAAAGCATTATAAAGAAAAGGAAAGCAAGTTCAATTGTCACAAATGCTCTAGATATTCGACGTGTGAATTTCTCCAAGTTTCTTGATCCTAGATCTCTTCGAGCATAGCTTCTTGTGTAGAAGATTTTAAGCTTCCGAGACTGCTTCAAACATTAATATCTCGCCCTTTGACCTTCTGCATAAGTCGTCTTTGCTCTTTGAGCCCAAATCGGCTTCCTTAGGACGCCCTTCCAGGTTTTCATCCTAAACCTTTTTGTTTATCAAGACGCCCTTTTCAGGTTTTCATCTTGATCTCTTTTTTTTTTAGGCGTAGTACTTCTTCACGACATCTGAGTTCACTGGATTTGGTAACTCCTTCCGATCCATTTCAGTGAGGATCAAAGCTCTATCAGAGAAAGCTTTCTTCACGACGTATGGCCCTTCCCAATTTGGTGCCCATTTTCCTCGAAAGTCTTTTTGTATGGGGAGAATCTTCTTCAGTACGAGTTCTCCCTCACGAAATTCTCTTGGCTGTACCTTCTTGTCATGGGCGTTGATCATTCTCTTCTGGTACATTTGTCCATGACAAATTACCTTCAAGCGTTTTTCTTCGATCAGATTTAGTTGGTCATGTCTAGCCCGAACCCATTCCGATTCTTCTAGTTTTGACTCCATTAAGACTCGTAAAGAGGGGATCTCAACTTCAATGGGCAGCACGGCTTCCATTCCATAGACCAGAGAGAAAGGAGTTGCCCCCGTAGAGGTCCGCACACAAGTGCGATATGCATATAGAGCAAATGGTAGCTTCTCGTGCCAGTCTTTACATGTCTCGGTCATTTTTCCAATAATCTTCTTAATATTCTTGTTAGTAGCTTCTACCGCTCTGTTCATCTTTGGACGGTAGGGTGAGGAATTATGATACTTTATTTGAAATTGTTCACACACTTCTTTCATCATCTTGTTGTTCAAATTTAAAGCATTGTCTGAAATAATTCTCTCAGGCAATCCGTATCGGCATATAATCTCCTTTTTTATGAATTTGCAAACTGCGGTCCTGGCCACATTAGCAAACGACGCGGCTTCTACCCATTTCGTGAAATAATCTATGACCACAAAAATGAACCGATGTCCATTAGAAGCCTTTGGGGAAATTGGCCCTATAACATCCATGCCCCACATAGAAAAAGGCCACGGAGAAGTCATGACGTGAAGTGGCGAAGGTGCTGCATGAATCTTATCGCCGTAAACTTGACATTTATGGCACTTTCGCGCGTAACTAATGCAGTCGCTTTCCATTGTCAACCAGTAATAGCCGAGTCTCATAATCTTCCTAGCCATAGTGAAACCATTGGCATGCGTTCCACAAATTCTTTCATGGACCTCTTCAAGTATCTTCCTGGCTTCAATATCATCCACGCATCTCAGGAGCACTTGATCTTTTCCCTTTTTGTATAGGATGTTCCCATCAAGAACAAATCCTGCTGCCATTCTCCTGATTGTTCTTTTGTCGTTCTCATTTGCTTGCTCAGGATATCTTTGATTCTTGACATATTCTTGTTGGAACGCCGGAACCCCATGGCGCAGCAGAATAAAATTAGATTCGGCGATCCAAATCATGAATCGATGTGTGAGGAATGAATCGGGGTGAAATAAAGGTTTCGAAATTACCAAAACTTCGATCTGAGTAGACAGCGACGCCTTGGCAACAAGAGTTTTGATCTACTGTCGAATCAAGCCACAACCTTTTCCGATGTCGGCCTCTACGTGATCCACCCGGTTTGACTATGAATGGAAGAAATCTCCAAAACTATTTTGGAGGTTTATTTGCTTGATGGCTGCTAGACCCAACAAGCAATCACTTAGGGTTTTCTTGTTTAGCTTTGTCTCCTTTTAGTACCTTTTTATAGTGGGTGCCTTTCTCATTGGGCCTTTTATAATAGGTATCCTCTTAATTGGGCCTTTTATAATTGGTATCTCTTGAATGTATTACAAGATTAAATAAATATAATAAAGTTTTTAACCGAAAATTATAATTACATTAATTATATCTGAAAATTATAATTACATTAATTATAATAAGGATTTCGGTAAACTATATTTATTTAAATTTATATATGAATCAAATTTATATATTAATAAAATTATGTTATCATTATGTGTACAACATCCTTGTACATATAATATGTTCAATATTTGATTGCCCAATTAAATTAATTCTTTAATTAATTTAATTCATGTGACAACCAAACACAATACCAACTATATTTTATTCCGTTCATTTCAACCATAGGGTGTGACCCTGTAGGTTCTTGCAACGTTAGCAGTAATACTAGAACGATTCTATTGTCACAGACAATGAGTGGCATCTAGCAATGCATCATTGCTACCTAAGTTACAAGAAGTCATGATTCGACATAACCTTTCGTGATTAACCTTTCATGCATTAACCTTAAGTCCTTTATCTCTGGAACGGATACAAGTCATGGGATAGTCACACTTGCATAGTCCATCCCATGTTTCTTGATATCTTGAGTAGACTATGATATACAAATTAGTATGACATCTCATATCAACTTATTTGAGCATGGCCATGCATTTCTAGTCTCACTCAATCAAGTGGCCTAAGATATTACTCCTATTATGTAGGAGGGACTTATCCTTTATTGATCAACCATATCCCTCTACATAGATTGTGGTATATCCAACATCAGCCTTTATAGAACAACCTGTTACGGTGTACGTTTGACTGTATCAAAATATACAACTCACGATGCTGGGATAATAATGATCTCAAGTCTGAGGATCATGTACATGTTAATCACTATGAGTAATGTTGTGACAATTACATAATAATCCAAGAAACATACTCATAGCGGGTTAATCCAATATGTTGTTCTCTAACACACATATTCATGCATTGATTTTGACACTCCATATCAATGACAACTCTTTATCATCAATCAACTACATGTTAGTCTTAATGCATTATTGTTGTCCTAGTCAACAATAATACTCGACTAAGGATCTTTTAAGAATAATCATATTATTCTCAGGACATTATTATAAAACAGTTTATTTATACAAACAGAAAGAAAAACTGAAATAATAATGACAACGCTTTATATTAATAAACATGGTAAATTAAGTATGTTATTACAACCATCTCATGATTGATCTTTGGGCATACTCTTACAATTCTAAGATATCATAGAACCATGGCTGTCCGTTAGCCTCTTTTTCGATGCTAAAACAATGTGCAGGAGCCTCGTATATGCTCATTTGGAGAGGCATTATTTCTGTTTCTCGGTTTACTTTGAACATCGAAGCCAAAGTGGCTAAGGCATCAGCCAATTGGTTTTCTTCTCGTGGGAAGTAGCTAAAAGTTACTTCTTCGAATTCTTTGATTAGATCTGTCACGAGATCATGATATTTGACCAACTTCGAATCTCTCACTTCCCAATCTCCGCGGATTTGGTAAATCACCACGCTGAGTCTCCGTATACCTCTAAGACTTCGATGCCTCGTTCAATAGCCGCGCGAAGTCCCATGATGCAAGCCTCATATTCCGCTATGTTATTAGTACAGAAGAAATTTAATCTGGCAGTGAATGGGTAATGATTCCCTTTTGGTGACACTAAGACTGCTCCAATCCCATGCCCCAATGCGTTTGATGCCCCATCAAAGCTCATCTTCCATGATTTCTCTTTTGACGACTCACATTCTTTTTCTGTAATGCACATTAAGTCTTGATCAGGGAATTCAAATCCCAATGGCTCATATTCCTCGGTCGTTTGAGTTGCCAAGAAGTCAGCTATCGCACTCCCGTTTATCGACTTTTGACTCACATAGATGATGTCGTACTCTGATAGCAGAATCTGCCATCGTGCCATTCTTCCTGAGAGTGCAGGTGATTCCATCATGTACTTTATTGGGTCCAGCTTTGAAATTATCCATGTCGTATGATACAACATATATTGCCTGAGCCTTCGAGCCACCCAGACCAAAGCACAACAGAATCTTTCAATTGACGGATACTTCGCCTCACACCCCGTGAATTTCTTGCTGAGGTAGTAAATCGCCTTTTCTCTTTTCCCTGACTCGTCATGTTGCCCCAGTACACAACCCATGGAATTTTCGAACACAGTCAGATACAGTATTAACGGTCTCCCGGGAGTTGGTGGTACCAGCACCGGGGGGTTGGACAAGTATTGCTTTATCTTGTCGAAATCCATTTGACACTCATCATTCCATTCTCCAGGATTGTGTTTTCGAAGGAGCCGAAAAATTGGGTCGCATTGGTTGGTTAGCTGTGCAATAAACCGAGCGATGTAGTTTAACCTTCCAAGAAATCCTCTGACTTCTTTTTGTGTCCGTGGAAGTGGTAATTCTTGTATGGCCTTTATCTTGTCCGGATCAACTTCAATACCTCTCTCACTGACGATGAAGCCCAGTAATTTCCATGAGGTTGCTCCAAATGTGCACTTGGCTGGATTAAGCTTCAGCTGGAACTTTCTCAGTCTTTCAAACAGCTTCCTGAGGTTCCCCACATGCTCTCTCTCCCCTCGAGATTTGGCAATCATATCGTCAACATAGACTTCTATTTCTTTGTGCATCATGTCATGGAACAACATCACCATTGCCCTCTGATATGTTGCCCCGGCATTCTTTAATCCGAACAGCATTACCTTGTAGCAGAATGTCCCCCACATCGTCACAAAGGTATTTTTCTTCATATCCTCGGGAGCCATCTTTATCTGATTATAACCAGAGAATCCATCCATGAAAGAAAATAATGAATGTCTCGCTATGTTATCTACCAATGTGTCGATGTGTGGCAGGGGAAAGTTATCTTTTGGGCTTGCTCGATTCAGGTCACGATAGTCTACGCACATTCGCACCTTACCGTCTTTCTTCGATACTGGAACTATATTCGCCACCCATTTCAGATATTTAGAGACCTGTAAGAAGCCAGCATCAAATTGTTTTCTTACTTCTTCTTTTATTTTTAACAACATTTCGGGTCTCATTTGTCTTAGCTTTTGTTGAATGGGTTTGCATTCTGGCTTCAGTGGGAGTTTATGGACCACTACATCCTCGCTCAAACCTGGCATGTCCTGATACGACCATGCGAATACATCTTTGTACTCCCGAAGCAAGACGATCAAATCGTGTTTGGTATGCTCTGAGATGGAGGTCCCAATTTTCACTTCTTGCCTCTTTTCTTCGTTTCCCAAGTTCACTGCCTCAACAGATTCTTCATGGGGCAGAATCTGTTTATCTTCTTGTTCTATCATTCTCATTAAGTCAGGGGTTGAGACATAATCTTCAGCATTTTCCTCAGCTTCGGATTCTCCTAAATAAACAGCTTGCTCGAAATCGATTCTAGGACTTGTAACGGGATTGGTCACATCGTCGATATCTGAGCACCTGAAAGGTAAATGGAAAAGAAACTATAGAGGAATATCAAGGTGTTGGGACACACAAACATAGCACTGTGGCATGATATGCAATATACGTAGGGACAAATTATAAGAAGAGGGAATAAATATGAAGCCAATGAGAATGAAGAGACCATAACATAAATGCATCTCTATTGAAGTTCATTTAAAAGATAAATTGCAGACATAAACTCTTGTAACAGTTTTCCCAATAACTTGGGGCATAAAAGGTGTGGACATTGAGGATTACTTTGGAGGAGCCCTAGAAACTACAAGAAGGTCCTCAGCAGTCCAATTGCTCAAAACAAATCCAGGAGGACCCAGACGTATCATTGAAATGTCTTCCATCGTGTCATCCGCTTTGTCAACAACATTTATATTGAAGTTTTGAAAATCCCTTTCAATCAACAGCAGCGTGTTTCGTGCATTATCTCTTTCTAGGTACATCATTCCTACAGATGTAAATGTTTTCGACAAGGGCGGATACATTATGGGCTCCCATTCCGCTTCCCGACCTGAAGCTCTTGCAATCCTCTTTTCCTGATCTTTCTGCAGCTGTTTCTTTCTTTGTCGCACATCCGACTTGAACCCTAAACCGTATCGGGCCTTGTGGTGTATCGGCTTTGGCGCTCTAGCTATCCCTTGCTGGTATCTTCCTAAGCCTTTCCTCGCTCGGGCTCCTTTTCCAACCGTCAGTTTGATCCCCATCTTGGCATTCCTTGATAATCTGGGCGTGGGGATCTTGTTTCCCTCAGCCACAACGTAGCATTAATAAATTCGAGTGAACGGAAGGAACATTCCACTGCATCTTTGTTCACTTCGATATAAGGTGAGACAGCAGAAATAGATGCAACGATGTCTTCTTCGCCAGCGACTGTGATCAAGCGGTTATCCATGATGAACTTCACCTTTTGGTGGAGAGACGAAGGGACTGCCCCAGCAGAGTGGATCCAAGGCCTCCCTAAAAGGCAATTATATGACGGAGTAATGTCCATGACCTGGAACTCTACGTTATACGTGCATGGGCCCACTTCTAGGGGGATTTCAATCTTTCCCATAACCTCTCGTCGTGTCCCGTCAAATGCCCTTACCGTGGAATGACAAGGCCTTAAATAGGACATATCAACTGGCATCCTGGAGAGTGTGGCCAAAGGCATGACGTTGAGTGCGGATCCATTGTCGATGAGCACATTCGGCACTATGTAGCCCTTGCAACTGGTCGTAATATGTAATGCCTTCACAGAGCCCTTACCGTTTGATGGTATCTCATCATCACTAAATGAGATGAAATTATCTGCATTTAGATTGTTCACCCATCTGTCAAGCTTTTCTACATATACATTGCTTTCTACGTAAGCTTGATTGAGCACTTTTAGCAAGGCGTTCCGATGTGACTCTGAGTTCAACAGTAGGGATAACACCGAGATTTTCGCCGGTTGTTTGTTCAACTACTCTATGATGCTATATTCGCTGTGCTTGATGAACTTCAAGAACTCATGAGCTTCATCCTCATTCACGGGTCTTTTAGTTTCTAATTCTGACTGTGCTTCAACATCCCCCTCTGCCTCATGCATCGGTGCCTTTCCTTTCTGATTCAAGTCAGCGGCCTTTTTCTTTGGTTCAGTCTTTTCAGGAGAATAGCACCTCCCGCTGCGAGTAAAGTGTCCTATTCGGTCGATATCTCCAACCACAGCCTTTGGCTTTTCAACTTCGGGTGCGACAATGTTAACATCGTATTTCCATGGCACCGCCTTATCGTCCTTGTAATGGAAAGGAGAAGGTACTTTAATCACCACCGTCGGTTTGACTTCCTCCTTTTTGGCCTCATAATAAATCACCAGAGGCCGATCGGCACTATAACAAGTGACTGGTGGTTGGTTATCAGAGGCACATATTTCCCTTCCTTCGGCCTCATCCATTTTATCAAGGATCTCGACTTCCTTGTTGTTCATCATGTCTTGGAGTAGCTTCCTGAATTCTTCGCAAGACTGGATGTCGTGCTCTTCGATACCATGAAAGGTACAAAAACTTGGTCCTTCCATACTTTCTTCTTCGAAGCTTCTACGGGAATGACTAAACAAACCATGTTCCATCATCACCTTCCAGACCTTTCGCAAGGGTGTTTTTATTTCAGAGACGCAGCTCTTAGCTCGCCGTGTGTCTTCCTTTATCACTGTGCTTACATTCCCTTCGGTATGGTTAGGGAGCGGGTTTCCAGCTACATTACTAGTACCGTCAAATCGTAAAATCCCTGCATCTATGAGATCCTACACCCTCCTTTTGAAGGCTATACAATTTTCCGTGGAGTGTCCTTGGTTTCCCCCATGATACATGCAACTAGTATTGGGATCGTACCATTTCGGGTATGGCGGTTTCAAAGGTGCCATATAATGCAGGGATATTAATTGTTTTTCCAGCAATTTTGGGCACAGTTCTCCGTATAACACGTGGATAGGGCTGAGTCGAGGTTTTTCAAGATTGGGTCTCACTGGCCTTTGTGCGTGTTTAGGTAGGCTTGGAGCGGGCGTGTTATTAGGTGGGAACACAGTGAATGGCCGTTGGTTATTCGTATTATAGACAGGGTAAGAAAGAGGTGCTTGATAATAAAGGTTTTGGGGAGGGAGATAGAAATTTGGAGGTGGGCGATATCGGGGATGTGATTGGGTCGGGTATGAATTAGAAGCGTAGTGGCTCCCAGTCCCCACCATATGGGTTTCAGGCTCTTTCTTCTTTATAGGTACTGGTCTTTTCGAGTTCTCGGAACCCTCCATCCTTCCACTTTTGATGCCATTTTCAATGAGTTCCCCAGATATTACGACATCGGCGAAGTCCTTTATGGCATTTCCTACCAGCTTGTCATAAAAATGGCACTTTTAAAGTGTTGATAAAGAGAACTGTTATCTCAGTTTTGGTCAGTGGGGGTTCTACTTGAACTGAGACGTCCCTCCACCTTTGAGCATATTGTCTGAAAGTCTCTGCTGGCTTCTTTTCCATCATCTGTAGCGTTAGCCGATCGGGTGCCATGTCGGAGACATGCTTGTATTGCTCACAGAACACTGAAGCTAAGTCATTCCATGATTGGATCCTCTCTCTGCCGAGCTGATTATACCATTGGAGGGCCGACCCGGTCAAGCTATCTTGAAAGCAGTGTATTAATAATTTGTCTTCGTTCACATATCCAGCCATTTTTCGACAAAACATGATAAGATGCGCCTTTGGACACCTTGTTCCATCATATTTTTCAAAGTCTGGCGCTTTAAATTTCGGAGGCAGGACCAGATCGGAAACTAGACTGAGCTCTTTGGCGCTCATTGCAGAAGGGGCTCTAGTACCCTCTATCACCCTGAGTCTTTCTTCCAGACTCTTATACTTGTCTTGGGCATCCTGATCCTTCATTCTTAACTTAGCTAGTTCTACCGGATCATCCAAATCCGGGACAATTGGGTCAGCAGGGTTAGTTCCGTGGTTTGATATGAATACTCCTTGCCCTAGATGGGCAGGTGGTGGTACTGGTGGTTGTTCTGGGCCCGCAAATTCCCTTTGAGGCCAATCTCCATGAGGTGGAGTGAATCCTGGGGGGTGGAATGGACTCTGATTAACTCTCGAATCGGGTTCTGTAATTTTAGGACTTTGTGTAGGTCCTTTTCCTTTGACCAGAGTCGTCACCATCTCCATTAGCTTGGCCATTTGGTCTTTTTGCTCAAGTGATTCTTCCCTAGATTTCACCATCAAGTCCCTCGTCTCTTGCTGCGACTTGGCCAACTGTTCTTGCAACTGTCCCTGGATTCTTTCCATTCTTTCGATCCTCTCATTGAGTTCGGCGTCCATAGCTCCAGTTCTTAGACGTGTCCTATAGGGATGATTTGATTCCAGATTCGCAGTGTCGCAACTGTGGATTATACAATTTTAGCCTCAGTGAATAATTAAGGCGATATGATACTAATGTATGCCATGTAATGCAAATGCATGATATGAATGCGCAAAGGTGTTGATTTGATTCAATTTCATTAGATAAACTTTACTAGAAAACGAATTTCCTTTCATAGAACGGACGATTACATATATGACTTTTCCCTAATGCCTAAATCCTTAACTTCCCTAAGAAGCCAAGCTAAACTTGGGCCTCGCTCCGATCCTGACTCGTACATCAGACTTAACGCATTAGCCTGAACCGCCAAGGTTTGCAAATGATCGGCCACCTCTCGGATTTGAGCCACAGCTTCGCTCATTACATAGTCTCTGTTTCTGATCTGTTCTTGAGAATGGTGGAGCTGCTCCTTCCAAAGTTCATTGTTCGCTTCAAAGCGCTCAACTCAAATTTTACTATCTTGTAATGCAGTCTCGAGCTCTCCTATTCTCCCTCTCATCTCCTCGATCTTGTTTTGACTGGCTCTTAATTCGATTACCGAATTGCGGCTACGGTGCAAATGCAACGACTTTTCTAGTTCTGCTATTCGGGCGCGTAACTTCTCCTTTTCGCTTTGGCTTTCCAACAGGCTCTTTCTCAAGGCGTCTTCCCGTACTCGAGCATCTCGGAACTTCTTTTCCCACTGATTGGCTCTGGATTTTTCTTCTTCAATTTCCTGCCACCATTGCTCTGATGTCTTACCTAGACCAGCGGTTCTGATGGACATGCGCAGCTTTTTGTAGTCTGTTTTTAAACTATCCAGGTCCTCTTCGGCCTTATTTTTTCTTTTTTTTCAATTTCTCAGCCTCGAACTTGTGGACGTCAACATCTAACCCCAACTGCATCTTTTCCTCTTCTAGCTGCTCTATCCTCTTACTCAATTCCCGGTTCTTTCTCTCGAAATCTTGCTTGATAATCTCTAATTCAGACGGGATTACTTGCAACTGCTCTTCTATTGGTCGAGCATTTCCTTGGGCTGGCCTTGGGACGTTGTCGTTGATTCTTTTGGCCCACCATCGATCGTACTCGGGAGTAATCATTGGTCTTATGGCGAGTCTTTTCATTTCCCGGGTTTGAGTCCATGCATCTGATATCTCACGAACTCTCTTCTTATAATTATCGTCCTTGTACGAAAACTCACACTGGGCTAATCCATGTGTCGCCGGTATGAATTGTCTTGATCGATACTACCTCATCACTAGCAATGGGGCATACCCAACAGCTACCCATATCCCGAGTAAAGGGACCCAGTCAAACTCTTCGCACCGATACAAGATCTCATCAGGGATCATCCACGGATACTTCCATTCTACATCTTCCACTTACAAATTTTGGAGGATCACTATCCATTTCTCTCCTGATAGGTCGTCCCGCCTTGGCGTATCCGCTAATTCCTTTAGAGGAGAATAGTTTTCGAAAAAGACTTTGCATGGGACCTTTTCTATCTTCCAAAAACGACAATGGAACCATGATAGCAACAGTTGTGCACATCCCATGAACCTCCCTTCGCTCGCTCTTCGGCAAGCACTCAAGGATCTGAAAGTTTCAACTAAGATTGCAGGGACGGGTGTGACTCCCTTGTCAAGTTTATCAAATAAGTCGGAGACCGCTTCCTCTACATGCCCCAGCGCCTTGGGGAAGATGACCAAACCATAGATGCTTAAAGCGAAGACATCGACCCTCTTTTTCTCATTAGGATGCGCTAAGATCAGATCCTTAAAATGTTTCCAAGGAATGCACTTATAATCTCCTTTTTGCTTGATCCGGGCTGCAATCCATTGCTCGCTCATCCCTGTAATGTTCATTAGCTTTTTTGAGAATGCCGGCACATTAGCAAACCTTGAATACGCCTTATCGGTTTGAATTCTCGGGCATCGAAACAAAGCTGTGTACTCTTCTATGGTAGGCACCAAATCCACTCTTCCGAAAGTAAAGCAACTGTAAGCTGGGTTCCAAAACTGGGTAATGGCTCGGAGTAGGTACTCGTCTACCTTGATATCAAGCAGATAGGGCAAATCACCGTAATTATAGTAGAATAGCTGTTTGACCTCGTTGCCCCATGAATCCCATATTTCCTTCAATTCTCGCAGGTCATTCTGAGTCACGCTGATGCAAGTGAAATCCCACAATTCTAATTCATGTCCCGCTGTCAGGCTGTCTCCCTTCTCTCGCTGTACCCTCTCGAACCATGCTTGAAAGGCCGCATTATCCTCCACTCTATCGAGAAATCCCTTTTCCATGTTCAGCTTATCTATCTAGAAACCGAGTGCGAATCAACACCTTTTATGATGAAATGCTATGCAATAACAAGTCAAACATAACAAGTTAGTATCATGTATAAAAAGAACTTAAAATGAGCAGGAAGTAGTCAAACTCCTATTTAAGGTAACAACTAGGGTTTACGGGCTCTATCTACAATGGGCTTCTAGGTCTCTCTATATGTGGTTCGGTCCTAAAGCAAGGGTACCTGAACCAGCAGATTCCTCGATCCTCACCCATTATAGGCTCATACGGATCGAGTTCGATTCAGGGGAATACATTTCCCTATGGCTGCACGGAGATAAAAATATCACGAAGACATAGGTATGGATGTATCCCGAAAGTGATCCACTATCTTGCACGGAGGTAAAAACCTCACGAAAGAGTAGCTTCTCACTCCCACTTAAGGGTGTGACCGCAATGGTCATGCAATGAAATGCCCAGGTATTTCACGAGACTCGACGCTATAGCACAAGCAGATGCATCAAAGAGAAACATGATTTTTCAAAACAATTTTCCAAATTTTCGATCAAAAGGACAAAAATCAATCAATTCATGGCCTGACTCTCAAAAGTCCCCAGTGGAGTCGCCAAACTGTCGTAACCATTTTTAAAAAAACGGGAATCGACTTTTAAAATAGGGGGTCGCCACCGATCTTTATTTAGGGTGTGATTGGATCACCTTGTTTTAATAAAACATTTTGATTTACTAAAACAATGTTTTTGGTCTACGAAAATTTGAGAAAATGGGTTCGGGAGTCGGTTACGTGCGAGGGAGGGTTAGCACCCTCGTCACGCCCAAAATTGGTACCGAATTGATTAATTAATGTCCCAATATCGAAAGTTGAAAATTTTAAAAAGAATTTAGAAATCTGATCTTTTTTTTGAAATATTTTAGTTTTCTCAGATTGAATATCAAGATTTTCTTGTTCCGAAGGAATAAAATATCACATCCAATACGTAGGACACGATGATTTTTATCCTCGAATCCAGGATCATCTCTTAATTCCCGAGACTCATGCGTTAAAATATCAAAAGGGTATTTGATTGTTCGGCCAAGCGAGAGAACCGAAACCCAACACATAGGGCACGATCTCTCGAATTTCCAAACATAGAATATTGCCCCATAAAAAAAAAAACTTTTGCTTTTGGGTAAAATTGATAAATGTATTTGAAAAATTATACCCATTTGGATAGTTTAGGTTTTAAAGAAACGTTATCTAAAAAAAAGCAAAGGGGGGATTGTGCTCGGTGAATAATGGTAATGTAGCATGAATTCGGCACAATACAGGTAATACGTAACAATGGAATCTTCAATCTAAAATATAACATGCATTAATAATAGTAACGATAACGAAACAATAATACATGAGCACAAAAGTACATATAATGGACTATGATAACATGACCATACAAATAAATGAATTGTAGCACATGCAAAAGCAATAATCAAATAATATACGTCCTCTAAGAAATAACACTAATGAACGAAGATCGGCGAATTAAACAATTTAAAGAGGGATAACACATGAATCAATTGAATCTAATTAACAAAATGATTTTAAGTCAGGAATGCGCAATAATAAAAAATAAACGATATGTGAAATCATCTTAAAATGGTGTCCAAAAAAATAAAATGTACAATAAGTAGATTAATGAGAATAATGCAAAAAAAGAAAGATAAATGATGAAATAAAATAAAAACAAATAAATATCTATATAAACTTTTTAAAACAAGTTGAAGACTAAACTGAAATCCGATTAAAACAGCGAGGACCAAATTGTAATAAAACAAAAAAAAGTTGGGCCTGGACCAGGTTAGAACGCGATTGAAATTATAGGGTGAGATTTTTTAAAAAAAGGGATGCGGACGGGACTCGATGAACAGGAATCGAAAACAAAAGGGGACCAATTGCGCAATTATCCCACAGGAGCAAAAACGCGCGGACCCAGGGGCGGATCCGGGTCGACGCGCGGGTTTCCTCTTTGAATGAAACGGCGTCGTATTGTTTATCCCTAAAAAACCCTAAGTTTATTTCAAAAACGCCTTAGCCTTCATTTTATTCTTTCAGTAGCCGCACCCCCCCTTTTGTTCTCTCAAACGAAGAAACCCAAGAGGCGGCCCTCTCCTTCCCCTCTTTTGGTCGACCGATCGGTCTGCCTTCACAGTCCGTCGCGCCACCACCGCGCCAGGTGGTTGACAGCACACGAAGGTGGGCTTTGATGCCCCTTTTAAGGCCGTTACCCGAAGGCCAGCCCTGGTGCCCCGGAGCCCGAGAGAAGTAGTCTTCCCGCTTTAGGCTTCAGTTCGACTTCAACGACGGAGAGGGGGTTCTGACGTTGCGCCTCCGGTGTTCAGGTAAGGCTCTCTTCGCTTTATATCTTTTTCTTTCCTTTTTGGTTCTTTGATTTAGTTTTTCTTGAAATAACAAAATGGGTAGAAACGAAAAACAGTAAATAACGAAAGTGAAAATGAAATCAACCTTTTTCTTTAGATTGCTGATGTTCGAAAAAGGGGTAAGATTACAAGGGCCGCTTTTCTTGAATCCTTCTGATTTATCAATGCGAACCAGAGAACTCAAAATGTTTTGAATGTCTCTTTTTATTCTTGTATTTCTGATACGGATATCGTCTTTTTTTTTTCAACCCCGTTACATCAATTTTTAATGGCTTTATAGCCAAATACAATGTCCTTTTCTATTATTCAACTATTTTCCCCGTATCTCTCTGTTCTTGGTTTCTCTGTTGCTCCCTGTTTTTGTTTCTGCAGGGCATGGCGATGGTGGAGGCGTGCGAAGAGCGGCAGACGAGGAGCCTGGGGGAGCTCGAACCGTCAGGGTGCATGGGCGCGTGGCAGGCATAGTGAACAGTTAGCGAGGCATGGGGCGCGCGTGGGAGTGGGAAGGTCAGGAGGCGCGGCGCAAAAGGCAGAAACCCTAGGGTCCCAAAAATTTTTGATTTTGGGCCGTTGGGCCTTAGGGTTTCCTGGTTATTTGGTTATCTGTTATGGGCTAGTGTAGGGGTTAGGGTGAGTAGGCTATTCGGGTTTTGTAATTGGGCTGCGTTGTTTGGGTTGGTTTAGTTATTTGGACTGTAATTGGAATTTTAATGGCTTTTGTTTTATTTGTACTTTATTTTGTTTTGTTTTGGCCATTTTATATTGGCATCGGGCCGGGCAGAAATTGGGTATTACAATTAGCTTTGAATTCTTCAGCCCCATATTTTCTGATTTTATCAACAGGAGGCCTACTAGATCTCATCAGATCTATCATCGGGGGTGCTGAAGGTACCAGAGTTGGATTATTCGGGGGTGGAGGTTGTTGTA
This sequence comes from Gossypium australe, assembly GCA_005393395.2. Taxonomy (NCBI): domain Eukaryota; kingdom Viridiplantae; phylum Streptophyta; class Magnoliopsida; order Malvales; family Malvaceae; genus Gossypium; species Gossypium australe. The sequence goes on from CM016626.1 coordinate 27,562,073, forward strand.
CAGCCGGATTAGTCTGAATAAACTGGGTAAACCATTCGTTCATCATCTGGTAGAAGGCTTGCTTAGCCTCCCCCTCATGGCTACCCGAAACTGGTCGAGAGTCTACCAGTGCTGATCCGCAAACGCGATCAGGCGCTATACTCTCTACATCATCCGCTACGGCTATGTCAGGATCGGAATCCATTTACTATATAAAACACAGTTTAAAATGTCAGAAGTCACCACACTATCGTATATATAATAAAAGGCATTTATAGCTAGACTCTCACGCTCTACGGTAGTCCTAGAATCGACTAAACCGTAAGCTCTGATACCAATCAAATGTAACACCCCTAACCCGTGTCCGTCGCCGGATTAGGGCTACGGGCATTACCGGATAAATCAAAACTTTAATTCAATCAAAGGTCCTAATTGAACATCCCTATGAAATGATTTAATAATAAACAAACAATCCGTAAACGTATATATATATATATATATATATATATATATATATATATATAAGCTCATTTCAATATCATGCACACATTTATTAACCTGGCCGAATATACAAGGACATGTATATAAAATTTTATGCACATTATACCATTAATTATAAATTCATCGTCTATATCCTTTCAAAACCAATAACTAGATCAACCACATATACAAATTGAACCTTATGCCAAACCTATTTATTTTATTTTCGTTTTATAACAATCAAAACCATATGCTTTCATGCATTTATAAACCGAACCTAAATGTTCAAATATCTTAGACAAACATACAATACATACGCATATATGTATGTACGAATTTTCCCGACTCATAGCAAATTATCCCATAGTTCATAGGTTCATGGAACATAAATCTAAAACTTGTCCATCCAATACCATACGATTCAAGCCAAACATAAGTTCATCTTCACACTCAAATTACAACACAAAAACTACTTATAAGCCAATCATTTCAAGTATATAATTCATAAAACATATCTTAAAACAATATAAGTCATCATCGAATATACATAAATATTTACTAGCACATAAGACTCATTTATTAACTATACCTAATTCTCTTAAGCATGTTGACTTCATTTGAATATATCACAAAGGCTTGGCCGACTACACCTACATGCATTACTCAATATAATTCATATTTTGTTAATCAACTAAAGTTGACATACATACATAGATTCCGAATAATGCTCAACTACACATACCTATCTTGAATTATGCTTGCAAATATTAACTTAAAAGCCGAAACTCTTGACTAATTTAACCTAAACATTGACATTACAAACAAGCAATCATATATTATGTATAATTCACAAGATGTAATTAAAAAGACAGCCCCTAGCCGAATAGTTGAAACCAAACATATTAATCACATAGGCAAAGGTAAATAGAACCGAACTAGATATGAAAATTTATGCCATTTTCGCATGGCTACTATACATCATCAAAATGCTATTCAAACATAGAGTTAGCCTATACATGCCTTAAGTTCAAAATCTAAACTTCGAAAATACCAAAACCAGTCGATAGTGCCGATGACTTCACTGATGATCCCTTGAGCTCGTAGCTTGATTAAAATCTATAAAATAGAACATTGAACACACACAGAGTAAGCTTGCTAGCTTAGTAAGTCTCAAGCAAAGGATAATATAATAATTAAACACTTAAACATTCATCTTTAAGCTTATTGCATTGAATATGAACATATCAATATGTGAATTTAAACATGGCCGAATACTATTAATTCATTAACCTAAAGGTTTGCACTTTATTTCCCTACACATATAATTCATCGAAACCAAAGAAATATACCACATGTATTCGCATACTCCAAGTCATATGAGTACAATGTTCATATCAACCTTATAAACTTATTTATGGACATACCCAAACACTCAAATTCATTCATTCTTAACATATTCACTTATAACCGATTCTCCAAAATAGCACATTTAAACTCAAATCCTATTATATAATGTTCATACACCTCAATAGTAAACTCAATAACACATATCATAATTCTTATTGAATCATCAACCATATCATTTCATACTTAATTCAAATAATACTATACCAACTTACCTTACTCTTTATAAGTATAAAAGAAAAGGCTTATACTTACCCGAGCCTTTAGCTCATTGCATTAAATAGGTTTCACTTTGTATGATTCATAATTTCTCCATTTATAACACATCACCGGCATCAAGCCTGCTAGGCATCAAAGCCCGAAATGTACACCGGCATTAAGCCTGCTAGACCAGAAGTCTGAGATTTGATCACCGGCATTCAGCCTGCTAGGCAATAAGCCCGAAACATTTCACCGGCACAAGGCCTGCTAGGCAATAAGCCTGAAACATTTATTTCCACATCAACTCATTCACATTACACATTAGCAATATCACAAATATCACATATAATTCACATACTATCACCTAATTAACCCAATGAATTTGATTATATACATTGCTAAATCTCTTTCTCACATTCGGCTTTAACATGATAAATTCCACAATTTCATAATTTAATTTGTATACTAGATTATAATCAATTCTTACGAAATCAATTTGCTTAAAGACTTACCTCGACTATCGACGGACAACGTAGACCGACTATTCGATAACCTTCGTCTTTCCCCGATCAAAATCCATTTTTCTTTGTTATTGATCTAAACACATTAAAGTTTAGCTCATTCAAGTACATTTCATCTCAATTTAGTCCCAAAACACATAAACAGGCAAATTACCATTTTGCCCCTAATGTTTCACCTTTTTACAATTTAGTCCTATTTGCATAAAACACAAAATACACAAAATTTCACTAATCTACTCAAGGGCCGAATATTCATAAGGACCCTACAAGTTCATTTCTTTCATTTATTTTGCATTTTAGCACCCTCAAAAATTTATTTTTGCAATTTAGCCCAAAATACTCAAATTCACCAAAATTTCCAATACAAAACATACTAATCTTTAACATATCTTTAATTTAAAATCATCAAACATCAAAAACCACATGAACATGTTAATGGCCGAACACTAAGCATGCTTAGTTTCAAAAATTCTAACATGGGTCAGCTACTGTTCGAAGCAACGATCTCAAAAACGTAAAAATTTTCAAAAACTGACTAAGAATTTACCTTGAATTTGGCTTGAATGTTGCCGAAATTTCAAAGAACCTGGCTCCCCTTTCTTTCCTCAATATTCGGCCAAGAGAAGATGAGTAAACATGTTCATTTTTTTTATGTTTTAATTAACATATAATATGGTTTTAATTTATTTACTATTTTAACCTTATATCATAAAATTATATAATATAAAACTTAAGGTTAATCTTGTCATATACCACCCACTAACTTAGAAATGGGTTATTTACCCATTTAACACCTCATATTAAAAAGCCATCATCAATCTAGCACTTTACACTATAGTATGCAACTTTTACCCTTTACGCGATTTAGTCCTTTTTGTTAAATTGAACACACAAACGATTAAACTTTTCTATGAAACTTTCACACACATTAACTCACATCTAGTAAGCACAGAATATATAATTTAAATATATTTTGGACTCAGATTCGTGGTCCCGAAACCACCGTTCTGATTAGGGCCAAAATCGGACTGTTACAACTCTCCCCCCTTAGGAATTTTTGTCTCCGAAAATCTTACCGTTAAACAATGTCGGATATTGTTGCCTCATTGAATCCTCAGGCTCCACGTAGCCTCTTCAACTCTAGGCTGATTCCATAGTACTTTTACTAACGGAATTTTCTTGTTTCTCAACTCTTTCATTTCCCGAGCTAAAATACGGAACGGTTCTTCCTCATACGTCATATTGGATCAGATTTCAATCTCAGACGGAGCGATCATATGTGACGGGTATGATCTATATTTACGAAGCATCGAAACATGAAATACGTTGTGTATCTTTTCTAATTCAAAGGGCAACTTCAATCTTTAAGCAACAGGCCCAATACGTTCGATGATCTCTTACGGTCCGATAAACCTCGGGCGGAGTACTTTCTTCCACGGGGAAACTTTCAAGAATACCTGATCTCCGACCTGAAACTCTATGTCTTTGCGCTTCGAATCAGCATAGGACTTTTGACGATCCGAGGCAGCTTTCAAACTATCTCTGATTATAGCCACTTTCTATTCTGCCTCCTTAATCAAATCAATCCCGTGTATCTTATTTTCACTGAGTTCGGTCCAGTACAACGGTGTACGACACTTGCGGCCATAAAGAGCTTCATATGGTGCCACTTTGATACTAGATTGAAAACTGTTATTATAAGCAAATTCAATCAAAGGTAAGTATCTTTCCCACGTACTTTCAAACTGAAGGACGCAACATCTCAACATGTCCTCAAGTATCTAAATGGTTCGTTCAGACTGACCGTCTGTCTGCGGATGAAAGGCTGTGCTAAAGTGGAGTTTAGTACCTAAAGCATCTTGCAACTTCTTCCAACACCGCGATGTGAATCTCGGGTCTCTGTCTGAAACAATGGAACTCGGCACACCATGTAATCTCACAATTTGAGATACATACAACTCAGCAAGTTTATCGAGCAAATAGTCTGTACGAACCGGCACAAAGTGAGCTGATTTGGTCAATCGATCCACTATAACCCAGACTGAGTCTTTCTTGCTCGATGTCTTAGGCAAACCGGATACAAAATCCATAGTGATTCTATCCCATTTCCATTCAGGTATCATGATCGGCCGAAGTAACCCGGAAGGCACTTGATGCTCGGCTTTTACTTGCTGACAAATTAAGCACTTTGAAACAAATTCAGATATATCCCGTTTCATGCCAGGCCACCAATAAAACTGTTTCAAATCATTATACATTTTCATGCTACCCGGATGTATCGATAATCGACTATTATGAGCCTCGTTCAAAATCATCTGAATCAAATCCACATTCTTCGGAACACATATTCGGACTTTGAAGTTCAAACAATCATTTGCATCAATTCGAAACTCTGACTCTGCATCATTTTCACACTGAACTTGTCTAGCAATCAAGTCTTTGTCAATTCTTTGTGCATCACAAATTTGCTGAATAAACATCGGTCTTGCTTTCAACTCGGTTATGATCAATCCATCACCAGACATAACCATATGTGCGTTCAACGCACGAAGAACAAATAATGACTTTCGACTTAAGGCATCTGCAACAACGTTAGCTTTCCCCGGATGGTAGTCAATCACTAATTCATAGTCTTTCAACAGTTCTAACCATCTGCGTTGTCTCAAGTTCAAATCTTTCTAAGTTATTAAGTACTTCAAACTTTTGTGATCTGAATAAACATGACATTTTTCGCCGAACAAGTAATGACGCCAAATTTTCAATGCAAACACAATGGCTGCTAATTCCAGATCATGAGTCGGATAATTTCTTTCATGAGGCTTCAATTGTCTCGAGGCGTAGGCTATGACTTTTCCCTCCTGCATCAAAACGCAACCCAAACCATTTAAAGAAGCATCACTAAAAATAACAAATTCTTTAGCCGATTCAGGCTGAGCTAACACTAGAGCTTCGGTCAAAAGGGCTTTCAACTGATCGAAACTTTTCTGACACTTTTGCGACCACTCGAACTTGACATCTTTCTATAATAGCTTTGTCAAAGGTGTGGCTATCATGGAAAAGCCTTTGACGAATCGTCTGTAGTATCCCGCAAGTCCCAGAAAGCTTTGAATTTCGAAAACATTCTTTGGTGGCTTCCAATCAAGTATAGCCGATATTTTGTTCGGATCAACTCGAATACCTGATGCTGAAACGACATGACCCAAAAAGCTGACTTTTTTCATCCAAAATTCGCACTTACTAAACTTTGCATACAACTGTTGATCTCGCAAAGTTTGTAGCACCAATCTCAAATGTTCAGCATGTTCGGTTTCGTCTCTAGAGTAGATCAGGATATCGTCTATAAACACTACCACAAACCGATCCAGATACTGTCTAAACACCTGATTCATCAAATCCATAAAAACAGTAGGTGCATTAGTAAGTCCAAAAGGCATGACTAGGAACTCAAAATGTCTGTACCTCATTCGGAATGCAGTCTTTGGCACATCGGAATCTCTGACTCGCAACTGATAGTAACCCGATCTCAAATCTATTTTCAAAAACACTGAAGCCCCTATCAACTGATCAAACAAGTCATCAATCCGAGGCAACGAGTATTTATTCTTTATAGTGACCTTATTCAACTGCCGATAATCAATACACATCGCATAGTTCCATCCTTCTTTTTCACAAATAACACTGGTGCACCCCAAGGAGAAAAGCTCGGTCGTGCAAATCCTCTATCTGTCAACACTTTCAACTGTGCTTTCAACTCTTTCAATTCAGTAGGTGCCATCCGATACGGAGCTATCGAAATCAGAGTCGTCCCCGATACTATTTCAATACCAAACTCTATCTCTCGAACTGGCGGTAATCCCGACAATTCTTCTGGGAACACCTCTGGGTATTCACATACAATTGGTACAAATTCAATCTACTTTTCAGACACTTTATTATCTAACACATAAGCCAAGTAAGCTTCACATCCTTTTCTCACATACTTTTGGGCTAACATCGAGGATATTATGGTAGGCAACCCGCTCAGATCATTAGATTCAACCCGGATGATCTCACCGTTCTGACATCTCAAATCAATAATCTTTCTTTTGCAATTTACCACTGCATCATGCAAAGTTAACCAGTCCATTCCCAAAATTATATCGAACACGTCGAAAGGCAACAACATTAAATCAGCTGGAAAGCAGGAATCCCGAATCATCAACGGGCAACCTTTTCACACTTTATCAACGAGAACACATCTACCCAAAAGGTTGGACACACGTATCACAAACTTAGTAGACTCAACAGGCAAAGTCTTACTGGATACTAGAGTTTTACACACATATGAATGAGTTGAACCAGCATCAATCAATGCAATCACAGTAGTATTATAAAGTGTGAAAGTACCGGTAATGACATCTGGAGAAGAAGCATCCTCTCTGGCTCGTATAGCATAATCTCTAGCTGGTGCTCGAGCCTCTGATCGAACTGCGGTTGTCCTTCGTCCCTCTCTGACTGCCACCTACATTGCCTGAATGTCAGGGTGTCTGCCTCATGCTGACGCGGTGCTCGGTTTAATGTTCTGAACCGTATTTTGGTCGGCTAGCATCGGACACTCTCGAATAAAATGATCTGATGATCCACATTTAAAGCAGGACCGTTCACGAAATCTACAACTCCCAGAATGCCATTTTCCATAATGCTTGTACTCAGTCCGGTTCTGCTGAACATTACAAACACTAGTCATCGAAGTGGCTCGGGAACTCACTGGAGGTCGATCTCGTCTAGACAGGTCTGAAGTAGCTTTATGTCGGCCGAAGTCATCTTTGAACTTCTTAAGTGCTGAATAGAAAGTCTTACTTGATGATCTTTTACGAGTGTCTCTAGCTTCTATTTCAGCCTTTCTTTTCTTTTTCCCAAGCTCTTCAGCTTTGCAAGCTCGTTCGACAAGTACCACGAACTCTTTGATTTCAAGAATGCCCACCAGCAACTTTATGTCTTCATTCAGACCATCTTCAAACCTTTTGCACATAATGGCTTCAGTTGATACACACTCTCGGGCATATCGGCTTAATCTGACAAATTCCCGCTCGTATTACGACACAGTCATGCGGCCCTGTTTTAACTCTAGAAATTCTTTCCTTTTCTGATCAATGAACCTCTGGCTAACATATTTCTCATGAAACTCGATTTGGAAGAAATCCCACGTCACTTTTTCTTTTGAAACCACTGATACTAGTGTATTCCACCAGTGATATGCAGTGTCCCGTAGTAAAGATATAGCACACTTCAGACATTCATCTGGAGTACAGGATAGCTCATCAAGTACCCTAATAGTGTTATCAAGCCACATCTCAGCTCGCTCTACGTCATCATTATCATTAGCTTTGAATTTTTCAGCCCTATATTTTCTGATTTTATCAACAGGAGGCCTACTAGATCTCATCAGATCTATTATCGAGGGTGCTGAAGGTACCAGAGTTGGATTATTCGGGGGTGGAGGTTGTTGTACAGCCGGATTAGTCTGAATAAACTGGGTAAGCCATTCGTTCATCATCTGGTAGAAGGCTTGCTTAGCCTCCCCCTCATGGCTACCCGAAACTGGTCGAGAGTCTACCGGCGCTGATCCGCGTACGCGATCAGGCGCTACACTATTTACATCATCCGCTACGGCTCTGTCAGGATCGGAATCCATTTACTATATAAAACACAGTTTAAAATGTCAGAAGTCACCACACTATCGTATATACAATAAAAGGCATGTATAGCTAGACTCTCACGATCTACGGTAGTCCTAGAATCGACTAAACCGTAAGCTCTGATACCAATCAAATGTAACACCCCTAACCCGTGTCCGTCGCCGGATTAGGGCTATGGGCATTACCGGATAAATCAAAACTTTAATTCAATCAAAGGTCCTAATTGAACATCCCTATGAAATGATTTAATAATAAACAAACAATCCGTAAACGTATATATATATATATATATATATATATAAGCTCATTTCAATATCATGCACACATTTATAAACCTGGCCGAATATACAAGGACATGTATATAAAATTTTATGCACATTATACCATTAATTATAAATTCATCGTCTATATCCTTTCAAAACCAATAACTAGATCAACCACATATACAAATTGAACCTTATGCCAAACCTATTTATTTTATTTTCGTTTTATAACAATCAAAACCATATGCTTTCATGCATTTATAAACCGAACCTAAATGTTCAAATAGCTTAGACAAACATACAATACATACGCATATATGTATGTACTAATTTTATCGATTCATAGCAAATTATCCCATAGTTCATAGGTTCATGGAACATAAATCTAAAACTTGTCCATCCAATACCATACGATTCAAGCCAAACATAAGTTCATCTTCACACTCAAATTACAACACAAAAACTACTTATAAGCCAATCATTTCAAGTATATAATTCATAAAACATATCTTAAAACAATATAAGTCATCATCGAATATACATAAATATTTACTAGCACATAAGACTCATTTATTAACTATACCTAATTCTCTTAAGCATGTTGACTTCATTTGAATATATCACAAAGGCTTGGCCGACTACACCTACATGCATTACTCAATATAATTCATACTTTGCTAATCAACTAAAGTTGACATACATATATAGATTCCGAATAATGCTCAACTACACATACCTATCTTGAATTATACTTGCAAATATTAACTTAAAAGCCAAAACTCTTGTCTAATTTAACCTAAACATTGACTTTACAAACAAGCAATCATATATTACGTATAATTCACAAGATGTAATTAAAAAGACAGCCCCTAGCCGAATAGTTGAAACCAAACATATTAATCACATGGGCAAAGGTAAATAGAACCGAACTAGATATGAAAATTTAAGCCATTTTCGCATGGCTACTATACATCATCAAAATGCTATTCAAACATAGAGTTAGCCTATACATGCCTTAAGTTCAAAATCTAAACTTCGAAAATACCAAAACCAGTCGATAGTGCCGATGACTTCACTGATGATCCCTTGAGCTCGTAGCTTGATTAAAATCTATAAAACAGAACATTGAACACACACAGAGTAAGCTTGCTAGCTTAGTAAGTCTCAAGCAAAGGATAATATAATAATTAAACACTTAGACATTCATCTTTAAGCTTATTGCATTGAATATGAACATATCAATATGTGAATTTAAACATGGCCGAATACTATTAATTCATTAACCTAAAGGTTTGCACTTTATTTCCATACACATATAATTCATCGAAACCAAAGAAATATACCACATGTATTCGCATACTCCAAGTCATATGAGTATAATGTTCATATCAACCTTATAAACTTATTTATGGACATACCCAAACACTCAAATTCATTCATTCTTAACATATTCACTTATAACCGATTCTCCAAAATAGCACATTTAAACTCAAATCCTATTATATAATGTTCATACACCTCAATAGTAAACTCAATAACACATATCATAATTCTTATTGAATCATCAACCATATCATTTCATACTTAATTCAGATAATACTATACCAACTTACCTTACTCTTTATAAGTATAAAAGAAAAGGCTTATACTTACTCGAGCCTTTAGCTCATTGCATTAAATAGGTTTCCTTTGTATGATTCATAATTTCTCCATTTATAACACATCACTGGCATCAAGCCTGCTAGGCATCAAAGCCCGAAATGTACACCGGCATTAAGCCTGCTAGACCAGAAGTCTGAGATTTGATCACCGGCATTCAGCCTGCTAGGCAATAAGCCCGAAACATTTCACCGGCACAAGGTCTGCTAGGCAATAAGCCCGAAACATTTATTTCCACATCAACTCATTCACATTACACATTAGCAATATCACAAATATTACATATAATTCACATACTATCACCTAATTAACTCAATGAATTTGATTATATACATTGCTAAATCTCTTTCTCACATTCGGCTTTAACATGATAAATTCCACAATTTCATAATTTAGTTTGTATACTAGATTATAATCAATTCTTACGAAATTAATTTGCTTAAAGACTTACCTCGACTATCGACAGACAACGTAGACCGACTATTCGATAACCTTCGTCTTTCCCCGATCAAAATCCGTTTTTCTTTCTTCTTGATCTAAACACATTAAAATTTAGCTCATTCAAGTACATTTCATCTCAATTTAGTCCCAAAACGCATAAACATGCAAATTGCCATTTTGCCCCTAATGTTTCACCTTTTTACAATTTAGTCCTATTTGCATAAAACACAAAATGCACAAAATTTCACTAATCTACTCAAGGGCCGAATATTCATAAGGACGCTACAAGTTCATTTATTTCATTTATTTTGCATTTTAGCCCCCTCAAAAATTCATTTTTGCAATTTAGCCCAAAATACTCAAATTCACCAAAATTTCCAATACAAAACATACTAATCTTTAACATATCTTTAATTTAAAATCATCAAACATCAAAAACCACATGAACATGTTAATGGCTGAACACTAAGCATGCTTAGTTTCAAAAATTCTAACATGGGTCAGCTACTGTTCGAAGTAACGATCTCAAAAACGTAAAAATTTTCAAAAACCGACTAAGAATTTACCTTAAATTTGGCTTGAATGTTGCCGAAATTTCAAAGAACCTAGCTCCCCTTTCTTTCCTCAATATTCGGCCAAGAGAAGATGAGTAAACATGTTCATTTTTTTTATGTTTTAATTAACATATAATATGGTTTTAATTTATTTACTATTTTAACCATATATCATAAAATTATATAATATAAAACTTAAGGTTAATCTTGTCATATACCACCCACTAACTTAGAAATGGGTTATTTACCCATTTAACACCTCATATTAAAAAGCCATCATCAATCTAGCACTTTACACTGTAGTATGCAACTTTTACCCTTTACGCGATTTAGTCCTTTTTGTTAAATTGAACATACAAACGATTAAACTTTTCTACGAAACTTTCACACACATTAACTCACATCTAGTAAGCAAAGAATATATAATTTAAATATATTTTGGACTCAGATTCGTGGTCCCGAAACCACCGTTCTGATTAGGGCCAAAATCGGACTGTTACAACTCTCCCCCCTTAGGAATTTTCGTCCCCGAAAATCTTACCGTTAAACAAAGTCGGATATTGTTGCCTCATTGAATCATCAGGCTCCCATGTAGCCTCTTCAACTCCATGCTGATTCCATAGTACTTTTACTAACGGAATTTTCTTGTTTCTCAACTCTTTCATTTCCCGAGCTAAAATACGGATCGGTTCTTCCTCATACGTCATATTGGATCAGATTTCAATCTCAGACGGAGCGATCACATGTGATGGATTTGATCTATATTTACGAAGCATCGAAACATGAAATACGTTGTGTATCTTTTCTAATTCAAAGGGCAACTTCAATCTTTAAGCAACAGGCCCAATACGTTCGATGATCTCGTACGATCCGATAAACCTCGGGCTTAGTTTGCCTTTCCGACCAAATCGGAGTACTTTCTTCCACGGGGAAACTTTCAAGAATATCTGATCTCCGACCTAAAACTCTATGTCTTTGCACTTCGAATCAGCATAGGACTTTTGACGATCCGAGGCAGCTTTCAAACTATCTCTGATTATAGCCACTTTCTGTTCTGCCTCCTTAATCAAATCAACCCCGTGTATCTTATTTTCACTGAGTTCGGTCCAGTACAACGGTGTACGAAACTTGCGGCCATAAAGAGCTTCATATGGTGCCACTTTGATACTAGATTGAAAACTGTTATTATAAGCAAATTCAATCAAAGGTAAGTATGTTTCCCACGTACCTTCAAACTGAAGGACGCAACATCTCAACATGTCCTCAAGTATCTGAATGGTTCGTTCAGACTGACCGTCTGTCTGTGGATGAAAGGCTGTGCTAAAGTGGAGTTTAGTACCTAAAGCATCTTGCAACTTCTTCCAAAATCGCGATGTGAATCTCGGGTCTCTGTCTGAAACAATGGAACTCGACACACCATGTAATCTCACAATTTGAGATATATACAACTCAGCAAGTTTATCGAGCAAATAGTCTGTACGAACTGGCACAAAGTGAGCTGATTTGGTCAATCGATCCACTATAACTCAGACTGCGTCTTTCTTGCTCGGTGTCTTAGGCGAACCGGATACAAAATCTATAGTGATTCTATCCCATTTCCATTCAGGTATCATGATCGGCCTAAGTAACCCGGAAGGCACTTGATGCTCGGCTTTTACTTGCTGACAAATTAAGCACTTTGAAACAAATTTAGATATATCCCGTTTCATGCCAGGCCACCAATAGAACTGTTTCAAATCATTATACATTTTCGTGCTACCCGAATGTATCGATAATTGACTATTATGAGCCTCGTTCAAAATCATCTGAATCAAATCCAAATTCTTCGGATCACATATTCAGCCTTTGAAGTTCAAACAATCATTTGCATCAATTCGAAACTCTAACTCTGCATCATTTTCACACTGAACTCGTCTAGCAATCAAGTCTTTGTCAATTCTTTGTGCATCACAAATTTGCTGAATAAACATCGGTCTTGCTTTCAACTCGGTTATGATCAATCCATCACCAGACATAACCATATATACGTTCAACGCACGAAGAGCAAACAATGACTTTCGACTTAAGGCATCTACAACAACATTAGCTTTCCCCGGATGGTAGTCAATCACTAATTCATAGTCTTTCAACAGTTCTAACCATCTGCGTTGTCTCAAGTTCAAATCTTTCTAAGTCATTAAGTACTTCAGACTTTTGTGATCTGAATAAACATGACATTTTTTGCCGAACAAGTAATGACTCCAAATTTTCAATGCAAACACAATGGCTGCTAATTCCAGATCATGAGTCGGATAATTTCTTTCATGAGGCTTCAATTGTCTTGAGGCGTAGGCTATGACTTTGCCCTCCTGCATCAAAACGCAACCCAAACCATTTAAAGAAGCATCATTAAAAACAACAAATTCTTTAGCCAATTCAGGCTGAGCTAATACTAGAGCTTTGGTCAAAAGGGCTTTCAACTGATCGAAACTTTTCTGACACTTTTGCGACCACTCGAACTTGACATCTTTCTATACTAGCTTTGTTAAAGGTGTGGCTATCATGGAAAAACCTTTGACGAATCGTCTGTAGTATCCCGCAAGTCCCAGAAAGCTTCGAATTTCGGAAACTTTCTTTGGTGGCTTCCAATCAAGTATAGCCGATATTTTGTTCGGATCAACTCGAATACCTGATGCTGAAACGACATGACCCAAAAAGCTGACTTTTTTCATCCAAAATTCGCACTTACTAAACTTTGCATACAACTGTTGATCTCGCAAAGTTTGTAGCACCAATCTCAAATGTTCGGCATGTTCGGTTTCATCTCTGGAGTAGATCAGGATATCGTCTATAAACACTACCACAAACCGATCCAGATACTATCTAAACACCCGATTCATCAAATCCATAAAAACAGTAGGTGCATTAGTAAGTCCAAAAGACATGACTAGGAACTCAAAATGTCCGTACCTCGTTCGGAATGCAGTCTTTGGCACATCGGAATCTCTGACTCGCAACTGATAGTAACCCGATCTCAAATCTATCTTCGAAAACACTGAAGCCCCTTTCAACTGATCAAACAAGTCATCAATCTGAGGCAACGGGTATTTATTCTTTATAGTGACCTTATTCAGCTGCCGATAATCAATACACATCGCATAGTTCCATCCTTCTTTTTCACAAATAACACTGGTGCACCCCAAGGAGAAAAGCTCAGTCATGCAAATCCTCTATCTGTCAACTCTTGCAACTGTGCTTTCAACTCTTTCAATTCAATAGGTGCCATCTGATACGGAGCTATCGAAATCGGAGTCATCCCCGATACTAATTCAATACCAAACTCTATCTCTCGAACTGGCAGTAATCCCGGCAATTCTTCAGGGAACACCTCTGGGTATTCACATACAATTGGTACGAATTCAATCTACTTTTCAGACACTTTATTATCTAACACATAAGCCAAGTAAGCTTCACATCCCTTTCTCACATACTTTCGGGCTAACATCGAGGATATTACGGTAGGCAACCTGCTCAGATCATTAGATTCAACCCGGATGATCTCACCATTCTGACATCTCAAATCAATAGTCTTTCTTTTGCAATTTACTACTGCATCATGCAAAGTTAACCAGTCCATTCCCAAAATTATATCGAACTTGTCGAAAGGCAACAACATTAAATCAGCTGGAAAGCAGGAATCCCGAATCATCAACGGGCAACCTTTACACACTTTATCAACGAGAACACATCTACCCAAAGGGTTGGACACACGTATCACAAACTCAGTAGACTCAACAGGCAAAGTCTTACTGGATACTAGAGTTTTACACACATATGAATGAGCCGAACCAGGATCAATCAATGCAATCACAGTAGTATTATAAATAGTGAAAGTACCGGTAATGACATCTGGAGAAGAAGTATCCTCTCTGGCTCGTATAACATAATCTCTAGCTGGTGCTCGAGCCTCTGATCGAACTGCGGTGTCCTTCGTCCCTCTCTGACTGCCACCTACATTGCCTAAATGTCGAGGTGTCTGCCTCATGCTGACGCGTTGCTCAGTTTAATGTTCTGAACCGTATTTTGGTCGGCTAGCATCGGACACTCTCGAATGAAATGATCTGATGATCCACATTTAAAGCAGGACCGTTCACGAAATCTACAACTCCCAGAATGCCATTTTCCACAATGCTTGCACTCAGTCCGGTTCTGCTGAACATTACCAACACTAGCCATCGAAGTGGCTCGGGAACTCACTGGAGGTCGATCTCGTCTAGACAGGTCTGAAGTAGCTTTATGTCGGCCGAAGTCATCTTTGAACTTCTTAGGTGCTGAATAGAAAGTCTTACTCGATGATCTTTTATGAGTGTCTCTAGCTTCTATTTCAGCCTTTCTTTTCTCTTTCCCAAGCTCTTCAGCTTTGCAAGCTCGTTCGACAAGTACCACGAACTCTTTGATTTCAAGAATGCCCACCAGCAACTTTATGTCTTCATTCAGACCATCTTCAAACCTTTTGCACATAATGGCTTCAGTTGATACACACTCTCGGGCATATCGGCTTAATCTGACAAATTCCCGCTCGTATTCAGTCATAGTCATGCAGCCTTGTTTTAACTCTAGAAATTCTTTCCTTTTCTGATCAATGAACCTCTGGCTAACGTATTTCTTACGAAACTCGATTTGGAAGAAATCCCACGTCACTTTTTCTTTCGAAACCACTGATACTAGTGTATTCCACCAGTGATATGCAGTGTCCCGTAGTAAAGATATAGCACACTTCAGACATTCATCTGGAGTACAGGATAGCTTATCAAGTACCCTAATAGTGTTATCAAGCCACATCTTAGCTCGCTCTGCGTCATCATCATCATTTGCTTTGAATTCTTCAACCCTATATTTTCTGATTTTATCAACAGGAGGCCTACTAGATCTCATCAAATCTATCATCGGGGGTGCTGAAGGTACTAGAGTTGGATTATTCGGGGGTGGAGGTTGTTGTACAGCCGGATTAGTCTGAATAAACTGGGTAAACCATTCGTTCATCATCTGGTAGAAGGCTTGCTTAGCCTCCCCCTCATGGCTACCCGAAACTGGTCGAGAGTCTACCGGTGCTGATCCGCCTACGCGATCAGGCGCTACACTCTCTACATCATCCGCTACGGCTATGTCAGGATCGGAATCCATTTACTATATAAAACACAGTTTCAAATGTCAGAAGTCACCACACTATCGTATATATAATAAAAGGCATGTATAGCTAGACTCTCACGCTCTACGGTAGTCCTAGAATCGACTAAACCGTAAGCTCTGATACCAATCAAATGTAACACCCCTAACCTGTGTCTGTCGCCGGATTAGGGCTACGGGCATTACCGGATAAATCAAAACTTTAATTCAATCAAAGGTCCTAATTGAACATCCCTATGAAATGATTTAATAATAAACAAACAATCCGTAAACGTATATATATAAGCTCATTTCAATATCATGCACACATTTATTAACCTGGCCGAATATACAAGGACATGTATATAAAATTTTATGCACATTATACCATTAATTATAAATTCATCGTCTATATCCTTTCAAAACCAATCACTAGATCAACCACATATACAAATTGAACCTTATGCCAAACCTATTTATTTTATTTTCGTTTTATAACAATCAAAACCATATGCTTTCATGCATTTATAAACCGAACCTAAATGTTCAAATAGCTTAGACAAACATACAATACATACGCATATATGTATGTACTAATTTTCTCGATTCATAGCAAATTATCCCATAGTTCATCGGTTCATAGAACATAAATCTAAAACTTGTCCATCCAATATCATACGATTCAAGCCAAACATAAGTTCATCTTCACACTCAAATTACAACACAAAAACTACTTATAAGCCAATCATTTCAAGTATATAATTCATAAAACATATCTTAAAACAATATAAGTCATCATCGAATATACATAAATATTTACTAGCACATAAGACTCATTTATTAACTATACCTAATTCTCTTAAGCATGTTGACTTCATTTGAATATATCACAAAGGCTTGGCCGACTACACCTACATGCATTACTCAATATAATTCATACTTTGTTAATCAACTAAAGTTGACATACATACATAGATTCCGAATAATGCTCAACTACACATACCTATCTTGAATTATACTTGCATATATTAACTTAAAAGCCGAAACTCTTGATTGATTTAACCTAAACATTGACATTACAAACAAGCAATCGTATATTACGTATAATTCACAAGATGATATTAAAAAGACAGCCCCTAGCCGAATAGTTGAAACCAAACATATTAATCACATAGGCAAAGGTAAATAGAACCGAACTAGATATGAAAATTTAAGCCATTTTCGCATGGCTACTATACATCATCAAAATGCTATTCAAACATAGAGTTAGCCTATACATGCCTTAAGTTCAAAATCTAAACTTCGAAAATACCAAAACCAGTCGATAGTGCCGATGACTTCACTGATGATCCCTTGAGCTCGTAGCTTGATTAAAATCTATAAAATAGAACATTGAACACACACAGAGTAAGCTTGCTAGCTTAGTAAGTCTCAAGCAAAGGATAATATAATAATTAAACACTTAGACATTCATCTTTAAGCTTATTGCATTGAATATGAACATATCAATATGTGAATTTAAACATGGCCGAATACTATTAATTCATTAACCTAAAGGTTTGCACTTTATTTCCATACACATATAGTTCATCGAAACCAAAGAAATATACCACATGTATTCGCATACTCCAAGTCATATGAGTACAATGTTCATATCAACCTTATAAACTTATTTATGCACATACCCAAACACTCAAATTCATTCATTCTTAACATATTCACTTATAATCGATTCTCCAAAATAGCACATTTAAACTCAAATCCTATTATATAATGTTCATACACCTCAATAGTAAACTCAATAACACATATCATAATTCTTATTGAATCATCAACCATATCATTTCATACTTAATTCAAATAATACTATACCAACTTACCTTACTCTTTATAAGTATAAAAGAAAAGGCTTATACTTACCCGAGCCTTTAGCTCATTGCACTAAATAGGTTTCACTTTGTATGATTCATAATTTCTCCATTTATAACACATCACCGGCATCAAGCCTGCTAGGCATCAAAGCCCGAAATGTACACCGGCATTAAGCCTGCTAGACCAGAAGTCTGAGATTTGATCACCGGCATTCAGCCTGCTAGGCAATAAGCCCGAAACATTTCACCGGCACAAGGCCTGCTAGGCAATAAGCCTGAAACATTTATTTCCACATCAACTCATTCACATTACACATTAGCAATATCACAAATATCACATATAATTCACATACTATCACCTAATTAACTCAATGAATTTGATTATATACATTGCTAAATCTCTTTCTCACATTCGGCTTTAACATGATAAATTCCACAATTTCATAACTTAATTTGTATACTAGATTATAATCAAACCTTACGAAATTAATTTGCTTAAAGACTTACCTCGACTATCGACGGACAACGTAGACCGACTATTCGATAACTTTCGTCTTTCTCCAATCAAAATCCTTTTTTCTTTGTTCTTGATCTAAACACATTAAAATTTTGCTCATTCAAGTACGTTTCATCTCAATTTAGTCCCAAAACACATAAATAGACAAATTACCATTTTGCCCCTAATGTTTCACCTTTTTACAATTTAGTCCTATTTGCATAAAACACAAAATACACAAAATTTCACTAATCTACTCAAGGGCCGAATATTCATAAGGACCCTACAAGTTCATTTCTTTCATTTATTTACATTTTAGCCCCCTCAAAAATTCATTTTTGCAATTTAGCCCAAAATACTCAAATTCACCAAAATTTCCAATACAAAACATACTAATCTTTAACATATCTTTAATTTAAA
Source organism: Gossypium australe (assembly GCA_005393395.2). Classification (NCBI taxonomy): domain Eukaryota; kingdom Viridiplantae; phylum Streptophyta; class Magnoliopsida; order Malvales; family Malvaceae; genus Gossypium; species Gossypium australe. The sequence continues at coordinate 27,581,185 of CM016626.1, forward strand.
ATCATCAAATATCAAAAACCACATGAACATGTTAATGGCCGAACACTAAGCATGCTTAGTTTCAAAAATTCTGACATGGGTCAGCTACTGTTCGAAGCAACGATCTCAAAAACGTAAAAATTTTCAAAAACCGACTAAGAATTTACCTTGAATTTGGCTTGAATGTTGCTGAAATTTCAAAGAACCTAGCTCCCCTTTCTTTCCTCAATATTCGGCCAAGAGAAGATGAGTAAACATGTTCATTTTTTTTTATGTTTTAATTAACATATAATATGGTTTTAATTTATTTACTATTTTAACCTTATATCATAAAATTATATAATAGAAAACTTAAGGTTAATCTTGTCATATACCACCCACTAACTTAGAAATGGGTTATTTACCCATTTAACACCTCATATTAAAAAGCCATCATCAATCTAGCACTTTACACTATTAGTATGCAACTTTTACCTTTTACGCGATTTAGTCCTTTTTGTTAAATTGAACACACAAACGATTAAATTTTTCTACGAAACTTTCACACACATTAATTCACATCTAGTAAGCACAGAATATATAATTTAAATATAGTTTGGACTCAGATTCGTGGTCCCAAAACATCGTTCCGATTAGGACCAAAATCGAACTGTTACAATGTGGATTCTTCCTGAGGGTATCGTCGTGATCAACTGAGTTTTCCTTCAAGTTATTTTCCAATTCATTCTTTTTGTCTTCGCGTCTTTAGCTTAGTAGTCGTTAATTTAGATTAAGGAAACTCCACTTTATTTTAGGCTAAATAATAAAAAGAAAGTTAGTATTAGTACTTTTAGTTCCTTTGGGTTCGACAATCCGGTCTTGCCTAAACTATACTATTGTTCGTTAGGTACACTTGCCTTTAATCATTGTTAGAGTTAGTTTCCAGGTTTGATCATTTGTTTTATAAATTTTAAAGCTCTGATTTCAGCGATCAAGTTTTTGGCGCCGTTGCCGGGGAACTAAAATATTAAGAAAGCTCTATTTTTATTATTGTAGCCATTATTTTTATTTTTCGCAAATTTTTTTTATTTTTATTTTTTAGGTTAAATTTTGATTTCGCTAAATTTTCTTTCTTCTCCTAACAGGTACCTCTAGTTTATGACTAGAAGGAACCCGAGAGGACCTTTGGTATACGATAGTGAAATTGAAGCTACCGTTCGTAGGACTCGCAGAGAAATCAGGCGAGCCTTAAATTACACAGAGGAAGATCAAGAAGGCAGATCCAATCCTACTGAAGGGATGGGCGAGAATAATCCACAACCACATGAGGTGGGGGAAAACAATGCTCCACGTACTATGTTTGATTATGCTAAACCGCATTTAGCAGGAGCAGAATCAAGTATTGTTAGGCCTGCTATAGCTACTAATAATTTTGAATTAAAGCCTAACACAATAAAAATGATTCAACAGTTTGTTCAATTTGATGGTTTGCAGGACGAAGATCCAAACACTCATATAGCTAACTTTTTAGCATTCTGCGATACCTTCAAAATAAATGGCGTTTCTGATGATGCCATACGTCTTCGGTTATTCCTTTTTTCATTAAGGAATAAAGCCAAACAGTGGTTAAACTCATTACCACGAGGATCAATCACTACATGGGAACAAATGACCGAAAAAGTTTAATTGAAATATTTCCCACCGGCCAAATTATGGAATGATATCTCTTCTTTTGTGCAGATGGATTTAGAGACATTATACGACGCATGGGAGAGATACAATGATCTCTTGAGAAGATGTCCACACCATGGTCTACCCTTGTGGCTACAAGTCCAAACATTCTATAACGGTGTAAACCCCTCAACAAGACAACTAATCGATTCAGCCGCTAGAACTCCTGAAGCAGCCTACGAGTTCATTGAAGAGATGTCACTGAATAACTATTAGTGGCAAGTGACAAGGACAAAACCGACAAAATCACCCGGAGTTTACAACCTCGATGCAGTGACCACACTATCAACGCAGATAGAGATGAAATAAAAAGCTTGATAGTTTGTGTTCTTCGCAGGTACACCAGTCATGCAGTGCGACGCAAGTGGAACTGTGGCGAATCCTGAGTACCCACCCTACCAACCGGGAGCAGAGAGCGAACAGATGAACTATATAGGTAATAATTTCAGATCCAATAATAATCTTTATAGTAATACTTACAATCCAGGTTGGAGGAACCAGCCAAATTTTTCGTGGGGAGGTCAAGGAAATCAAAGGCAACAACCTCCTCAAAACTTCCAAAATCAGCCCTATCCACAAGAGAAGAAGCCAAACCTCGAAGAGATGCTGACAAAATTTATGGAAAACACGGAAAATCGTTTCCAAGAAAATGAGAAAACACTTAAAGATCGATAAGCGTCGATGGAAAAACTTTCTAACTCAGTCAAAGAAGTCACTAATGCAGTCAGTCAACTTGCAAAGTTAATGGCAAAACGACCGTAAGGACGTCTACCAAGTTACACCGAGATTAACCCAAAGCAACAAATTCAAGCCATCACAGCTCATGATAGCAATGGATTAGACGAACCAAACAAAGAGATAGACGAAGAAAAAATAGAGGTAGCACAAGAAGAGCCGAGACTGGCAATCAAAGAGTACCAACCTCGCATACCTTATCCCAAAGCAATGCAAAGAGACAATTCAGAAGAACAGTTCAGTAAGTTTCTTAAACTTTTAAAGAAATTACATATTAACTTACCTCTTCTTGAAGCTCTTTTTCAGATGCCAGACTCGAGGAAATTTTTAAGACAACTATTAACAAACAAACGCAAATTAGACGAAGAGCACCATGTGGAATTAAACATAGCATGCTCAGCAATGTTACAGAAAAAACTACCGCGAAAGCTAAAAGATCGAGGGAGTTTTACAATTCCATGTGTAATTGGTAGTTTAACTATTGATAATGCGTTAGCTGATTTAGGGGCAAGTATAAATGTCATGCCCTATACATTGTTCAAACGACTAGGTCTAGGGAAGCCCAAACAAACTAGGATGAGTATTCAATTAGCTGATAAAACTGTTAGAATTCCTAGGGGCATTATTGAAGATGTTCTTGTCAAAATCGATAAATTCGTTTTCCCAGTATATTTTGTTGTCTTAGACATGGTTGAGGATAATTCAATCCCCTTAATTTTAGGAAGACCATTCCTAGCAACTGCCAGGACTAAAATTGATGTTGGTACAGGAGAACTCATTCTTCGTGTAGGTGACGAATCAATCAGTCTTCAGGCTCCTGACTCGGCCAGGACAACAGTCGATGAAGGTAATAAAGTCACTTCAACTGATAATCAAATTGTTCAACTTTCATCGCAGGAAACACCACAAGAACACAACCCTGAGCCGAATCATAAAGCCCAAGCTAACAAAGAAGAATTACATACGGAACGAAGCCTAGGGGTTAACAAACTAGAAAAGCAGAAGACACACATCAAAGAAGAACAAGAACCACACGAAGTAACACCAGAAGAACCACCAGAAGAACTCATAGGGACATCAAATCACTTCAAAATAGGAGACCAGGTACTGTTAGACAAAGCAAATCTGCGCATCGCCACAATAGACCTGAAAGCAAAGGGAGAAATTCCTCTTAAGGTACACAATATCTTCTCCCATGGAACAATTGAGGTAACCAATCCAACATTCGGCACTTTTAAGGTAAACGCTTCTCGATTTAAACTTTATCAAGAAAATAGAACTGTAAGTAGAAGGGAAGATATTCAAACCTTTAAACCTCCCTGATTTTCTTACGAGAAAAGTCTAGCATAAGACTATAAATGAGCGCTTCTCGGGAGGCAACCCGAGCATTAACACTATTGACTTTCAAATTTATTTTCAGTTTCTTTTCTTTCCTTCTTTCTTTTTTGAACATCTAGTTTTAAACTAACAAAAAAGGGCAGAATTCCAGACCACACGGTCTTACACACGACCGTGTCTGTGACCGTGTGGACCACCAGCATCCCCGTACTGACATAGCAGAGGCCGTACGAATCAAATCCCAACTAATCTCGACATGACGGATCCAACCACTACCATACGGGCACCAACAAAGTGGCACGGCCATGCCCCACGATCGTGTGAAGCTATTGACTTACCAAGCACGGATAGGACACGCCCGTGCCTCCCAACCGTGTCAACATACTGATTTCTGGAACACAGGCATGATTGGCTAAAACACGGGCATGGTGAAACAACACGCATGAACACACGGCCGTGTGAGGCGGCCGTGCGATTTGACACGCCCTCAGACAACGAGCATGGGGACGTGCCAGACTTGAGCCTCTATTTAAACCCCACAGCCCTTCCCTTTCTCCCTTCTTTTTCTTTCAAAATTTCCTTTCTTTCCTTAGAAAAGGTATCCAGACTCTTGAGTTACACTAAAATCATGCCGAAGAAGCGTAAGACGGCAAGCATAGTCTCCACAAAGGAGACCCTACACATAAGTTCATGCCAGCCGCTTCATCCAAACACCAAGCCAAGGTCTTTGAGACCATTTAGTTTTTATTTTTCTTTTCTCTTTTGATTCAATTTCCTTCCCTTTGACAATCTTATGCTTAGTTTAGTTTAACTTATTTTAATTTCTTAGTATCAGGTTCGCCAGGCTGCTAGGGAATCACACCACTTCCGCCACCGCCAGCACCTCCGCAGCCCTAGAAGTCACACCCACCTCGTGAACCATCCATCAATAAGGACTCTTCGGTCCATCCACCTTTTCTTTTATTTTTATTTTTTTTCTTAGTCTCCTTTCCTTTTTCTTTCTTGTTTTAAATTATATATTTAGGTTATTTTAAATGTGTCTTAATAATCCCTGGCTAATCCTCTACGAGCTCCCCAATTTCTTCATCTAGCACAGGTTCGTCATCTAGATCGACCTCTTCAAACATACACACTATGACCTCTACCATCCTCCAGGGACACCATCCAAAATTCATGGAGTATTCTTTCCCCTTCTCTTTTGATTTATCCCATAAATGTTATATCTATCTTTGTACATTGTGGGCAATGTACATCTTAAGTTTGGGGGGTGAATATTTATCTAAAGAAGGGCCTAACTTTCTGCATTATTCTCAAATCCGGCCAAACTTTTTTCATTATTCTCAAATCCCTGAATATAGTCTTGTTTTTAAGTAAATTTTTCATATTACTAATTAGGATGAAATTTCTGATGGTTTATGATTTTTATTGATATGTTTTAAATTAAGTCATTATTAATTGTGCATTGATGATTAAATTAAAAGAATATTAGAGAATTAAGCATGATAAATCTATTTTTCAAAATTAAAATCTTTGCTAGGTTGTTAAACTAAATCTGAATATTATCTTGAAATTTGAAATTTACAAGGTTAATGTCAAAACACCCATAATTTTTGTGAGATTTTGAGCCTTATAGAGCATATACTCTTTTTCATGCTCACTTTATTGATTATGAGTATGTCAACTTTGAACTGTTATTCTAGAACTTGCCTCGATTATACATGTTGAAACCACACTGATGATTTGATATACTGAAATGATAAAGGCACCTAGGATTTAACCCACTCACTCCACTAAATAGCCTACCTTAACAACTAACCCCTAGTGAACCCCGTTGATCCTAACAACCCTTTTTATTGACTTACCAGCTAATATTAACCCAAAACCCCTTTGTATTTGTTATCACCATTCCTTTTGACTACCCTTATATCGAGATTTGATTTGATGTGTTGTCTAGCTATTTCGTTCATTATTATGTAATATTAATAGTTTGTTCTTAAAATATATATATATCAAAGTATATTCATTATTAGTTCTATAATTAAATGAGCTTACATGTTAAAATTCCACATCTTGAGGAAAAAGCTCGTATTATTAGTTTTCAACTGATGTAATCAATTAGGATTAGTTCAATTTTTGTTGGTTAAGCAATTCGTCAAGTCAGTCTCGGTTCTAACCTTCTAATCCAGCCTTTATCCACACCTTTAAACCAAACCCCGTTACAACCCTATAAAGACCTTTTGATTTGTGTATCATCTCATATTTTAGTGGTGGAGATTTGATTTTCATGCAAGCCTATGGGATTAACTTTTCATGTTCAACTTTTGAGTGCTTAATTTTTTGAACCTTAAACACTTCGAGTGGTTTGAGTGAATCTTTAGTAAGGATGTCAATCCTTGTCGATTTTGAATCAAAGGTAATTATCTAGATAAGGAGAGACACCTACATTTTTGTGCTACAAATGTATGACTTTGATTGTTTGAATCTTTAGGACTCTTCGAGTTAGATCATCCATGTATAAATTATCTATGAATTATGACGAGACATTGTTGATAGGAATTATGAATCATGGAAAGTCTACCTTAATTGTAACTTGAGAATTTTGCTTGAGGACAAGCAAAAGCTTAAGTGTGGGTGTATTTGATAAACCGTAATAGTAACATATTTTAATCCCACATTAGTATGCTTTTGGATGATTTAAGCCCCGGTTCATATAAAAAGGTGCTCTTAATCCTTTCTTTTCATGTCTTATACCAGGAAAGCACCCGAGAATGAAAAGAGCATAAAACAGGCCCAAAACGGAGTAAATGGGCCATATCACGAAATCGACACGGCCTGGCCCAAAGATCACACGGCCGTGCCTTATCAAGCATCTAGAACACGGCCTTACCCCCGAGTCACACGGCCGTGCCTCATTAAAGAAGTCTGAACACGACCGAAAGACTAGTCACACGGGCCTGTGACATGGCCGTGTCCCTATCGTGGCAAAGAGCAATTTCATTCGGATTTGGATACTTTGGGGTAAAGAAACACATTCCAAGAGCCTATATAAACCCCCTAAATACCACTTTAAAGGGGGCTGTCAAGCTAGGCTAAAGAGCCAAGCCGAAAAGGTCAGAGTTGTGGGAATCACTCGAAGTTAATTAGTTGATCCATCCCAAGAAGCCGGAATTCTACTCAAGACGGCGGATTTCTCCTTCAATTCCTTCAGGAAGTTTTAGGGATTTCTTATGTTTTGTTTTATCTTTTCTCTTGAGATGTTTTATTTATTTGTTATGAACTAAACCCTTCAGATACTTGAAGAGGATGAAACTTAGATGTATCTTGTTATTAATTTCTGAATTATATGATAAATACTTAGTTTGTTCTTAATTATGTGTGCTTAATCCAAATTTGATGTGCTTAGGTGGAGGAGGAGTAGACCCTGCCTAAGAGTAGATCTAGCGTAATTAAGCGGAGCTGATCGCACGCCTAGAGATAGGGTGACGAGATTTTGCCGGATTAGGGTGGAAGCTAATATGGGAATCCATAGATCGATTTACTGCTATTCTATGGGGTTATTATTCAAGAAAGAGAATTTTGTTAATTAACCTAGGGTTAGACCTTGTTCACCTCGAGAGAGGGTTTAATATATGTTAGGGAGTCCTACGGATCAAACTAAGTGAAAAAATCGTATGGTTCAGTGTTAGATAACAAGTGAAGTCTAGGTGGATTCTTCCTGAGGGTATCGTCGTGATCAACTGAGTTTTCCTTCACCAATTCATTCTTTTTGTCTTTGAGTCTTTAGCTTAGTAGTCGTTAATTTAGATTAAGGAAACTCCACTTTATTTTAGGCTAAATAATAAAAAGAAAGTTAGTATTAGTACTTTTAGTTTCTTTGGGTTCGACAATCCGGTCTTGCCTAAACTATACTACTGCTCGATAGGTACACTTGCCTTTAATCGTTTTCAGAGTTAGTTTCCAGGTTCGATCTCATTCATTATAAATTTAAAACTCTGAATTCAGTAATCACTGGCTTTCTTCGAGTAAATTCCACAATTCTAGGCTCTCTGGCTTTGCTCTTTGGCCTAACTGGACGCCCCCTAAAGGTCAGCCTCTAGGGTGTTTATATAGGCTTTTGGAATGACTTTCTTTGCCTCTAAGTACCCTAATCCGAATGAAATTCAAACAGGTCATGTCAAGGACACGCTCGTGTGAATCGTGGCCAGGTCGTGTTCGGGTCTATTAAGGAGGCACGGCCGTGTGGTCTTGGGCCCAGGCCATGTCGATTTTCTAAGTTGGCCAATTTTCTCTGTTTTAGGCTCGTTTCTCATTCTTTTCATCCTCCGGTGCTTTCCTAAGTATAAAACATGAAATTAAAGGATTAAGAGCACCAAATTCTACAATTCAAGGAATAAATCATCCAAAAGTATGCTAAATGTGGGGTTAAAATATGTATATATTATGGTTTATCAATTACTTCACAAATTTGACTAAAATAGGAGTCATACTTAACAAATATCCACCTTGACTCATATTTCCACAATGTCATCTTTGCCAAAACCCTCCACAAGCCTATCTTGAACCATGCAGGGAATTAACTGAGTCGAATTTGTGCTTAGAAATTGGAAGACTTCTAGCCTTCGACTTGTACATGATCGTAGTCTGAGAGTTTTAATATTTATATAATGAATGATTGAGCCTAAAAACTAACTATCACCATGATTGAGGCAAGCGCACCTATCGAACAGTAGTATAGCTTAGTGGCAAGATCGGAATGTCGAACCCAAGGGAACCAAAAGTACTAGTACTAATTTTCTTTCTATTATTTAGCCTAAAATAAAAGGGATTAATGTTTGTCTAACAATTCCTAAGCTAAAGATGCCAAGACACAGAGAATGAATTGGGAAAATACTTTTGAGAAAACCAATTGATTAAGACAATACCCGAGGAAGAATCTACCTAGACTTCACTTGTTATTTAACTCTGAACCAGACGATTTATTCACTTGACTTGATCCGTATGATTCCATAATTTATATTAATACCTCTCTTGAGGCTACTAACGTCTAACCCTAGGTTGATTAATTGAAATCTCTTTCTAATTAAAACCTCTAGTGTTCCATTAACTCGATCTATGGACTCCCATATTAGGTTTGACCCTAATTCGGCAAATTTTCGTCGTCCTATCTCTAGGAGTGCGATCAACTCCGCTTAATTATGCTAGATCTACTCTTAAACAGAGACTTTTGCTCCTCTGAATAAGCACATCAATACTTGAATCAATATCCTAAAATATTAAAGCAAGAATTGAGAACAAATCAAGTATTTATCATACAGTTCAGAAAACAATAACAAGATTCGTCTTAGGTTTCATCCCTCTTAGGTATTTGAAGGGTTTAGCTAATGTTTATAAAAGAATACATCTCAGAAGAAATTAAATAACAAAACATAAAGAAAACCCTAAAACCCCTTAAAGGAAATTGAAGGGAAAATCTTCAGTCTTGAGCGTGATTTTGGCTTCTGAGATGGATCAATTGGCTTTCTTTGAGTAATTTCCTAATTTCAGCTCTCTCTGTCTTTACTCCTGTCAAAAGCCCTGATAGAGGCCTTCTGTCGAACCCCCCTTTTAGGTTGCCCTCTAGGGTGTTTATATAGGCTTTTGGGATGCTTTACTTGGCCCACAAGTGTCTTATTCCGGGTGGAATTAAAACAGGTCACGACAGGGACACGCCCGTGTGAATCGAGCCCAGGGCTGTGTTCGAGTCTGCTAAAGTGGCACAGTTGTGTGGTGAACTCTAGGCCGTATTGATTTCTTACTTTGGCCCCTTTTTTCCGTTTTTGGCCCATTTCTCGTTATTTTCATCCTCCTATGCTCTCCTAAGTATAAAACATGAAATTAAAGGATTAGGAGCATCAAATTCCACAATTCAAGGGATAAATCATTCAAAAGTATGCCAAATGTGGGATTAAAATATGTATATATGACGGTTTATCAAATACCCCCACACTTAAGCATATGCTTGTCCTCAAGCAATATCCTTAACTCACGATTAAAATTCGTTCTTCTCAATTTAGAATTCCTATCAATGATGGCTCAAAATAATCCATAGGTAATCATACATCGAGAATTCAACTCAAAGAACATCAGAGTTTCAAATGATCCAAGTTGAGCATTTTATTCATGAAAAACATAGGTATCCCCCCTTATCTAGGTAATTACCTTTGATTCAAAATATCACAGAGTTAACATCCTCACTAAGGATTCACTCAAATTGCTCTAAGTGTTTAAGGGACAAAAAATTAAGCACTCAATAGTCAACATGAAAAGTTATTACCATAGGCTTGCATGAAAATCAAATCTCTACCACTATAAATTGAGATGATACATTGATCAAAAGGTCTTTAAAAAGGGTTGGAACGTGGCTTGGTTAGGGGGCGTGGTCACAAGCTGAAAGAGGAGGTTAGAATCGAGATCGAATTGACAAATTACCTAACTAGAAAAATAGAGTAATAATGAAGAATTACATTAATAATACGAGCTTCTTCTAAAGATGTGAGTTTTATTGTTTAAGCTCATAAAAACATAGAACTAATAATACTTTCAATTTTTATTTTTTTAAGAACAAATCATGTACAATAATAAGAATTTAACAACTGAAATGGAAAACATAGTTAGGCAACTTCTCAAATCAAACCTCGATAAAAAGGTTAATAGGAAAAATTCTTAATGAATCAAAAAGAGTAAGTCTTGGGGGTTAATATAAGGGGTAAATCAATGAATGGTTTATTAGGATCAAGGGGGTTCACTAAGGGTTAATTATGGAGGTAGGCCTTTTGGGAAGTAAGTGGGTTAAATCCTAGGTGCCTTTATCATCTCAGTATATCAAATAAAAAATGTGGTCTTGACATGTATAATCAAAGCAAAGTTTAGAATAACAGATCAATATTAACTCACTCAAAGCAACAATAAAAGTGAGCACGAAAGAATGTATGCTCTAAAGGCTCAAAATCTCAAAGAAATTATTGGTTTTTTATGTCAACCTTGTGAACTTCAAACTTCAAGATAATACCTAAACTTGGGGAAACAACCTAGCAAATTTTTAATTTTCAAAAATCAACTTATCATGCTTGATTCTCTAAAGCCTTCAAGTTTAAACAATCAATGCACAACTACTTATGTTTTAATTCAAGACATATCAATAAAAATCATAAATCAATCAGGATTTGTTCTAATAGTGATATGAGAATAATGCAAAAAGTTTTCTGAACAAAATTCACCCCCACACTTAAGATGTACATTGCCCTCAATGTGCAAGGATAGATATCTACAATATATAAAACCATAAGATAAGGAGAGAAGTGAACTCCCTGAATTTCGGATGAAGTCGAAGAAAAGAAATAGTAAGTTGGGCATAGATGAATGTGGCTGTGGTGTCTATGGTCGTGGTGTGGTGATTCCCAAGTAGCCTTTAAAACCTAAATCAAAGAAATGAAAATGTAATAATAAAAATTAAAGACAATAAAGGTAAAGGGAAGGAAAATAAAGGAGAAGATAAAACAAAAAGAAAAATTTAATGGACTTAAATGTCCTTGGCTTGTCGGATAAATGAAGCGGCCGACATGAACTCATGTAGATTGGTCTCGTACAGGGAGACTGTGCTAGGGTCCTTTCGCTTCTTCGACATGGGAATGGTAGTGTTGGCCTTACCTTTGGGCATTGAGTGATAATGGTAAGGATGGTGAAAAAGGAAGAAAAACTATGGTGGCTAGGGTTGAGAGGAAAGGGGTTTGGTGGAGAAAGTGAGCAGAAAAGGGGGTTTGTATAGAAATAGGGATCTGGTGGTTTCCCACGCCCGTGTACCATGGGCGTGTTGGGTCACACGGCCGTGTTGTGCTCCCACGCCCGTGTAGTGGTCACCACGCCCATGTTGATAAATTAGTATCGACCACGGCCGTATTACACGGCCGTGGCATTTTATCGCTGCCCGTGGTTTGGAGATTTTTCGTCCTTGGTTCGTACGAACTCTGCCACACCGGTGTGTAAATCCATGGTGTCCACACGGCCACGGCCACGCCCGTGTGCAAGGCCGTGTGGTAGGGAAAACTACGCTTCATTGATTTGGTTAGTTCTTAGTTAGATGTTAAAAGTAAAGATAAAAATATGAAAATTAATGGGGTTAGTGTTCAGGTTGCCTCTTGAGAAACGCTCGTTTAAAGTCTAAACCTAGACTTACCTCTCATTCGTACATTCATGGTGGTTTGAGGAGTAGAAACTCCTCACCCCTGCTATCAGTTCTATGATTACTATATAGTTCGAGTCGAGTAGTGTTAACCTTAAAAGTGCCGAACTTAGGATTAATTACCTCGACTGTTCCATATGGGAAGATATTCAGTACCTCAAAATGGATTTCTTCGTTTGTATCAAGGTCTGAAGTGGCGATCCGAGGGCCTGTTTTATCCAACAATACCTGATCTTTGATCTTAAATTGGGTTGTCCCATCCTCAAGTTTGACATGGTTTTGCTTTGGTTCTGCTTCGTGTGTTCTTGGTTTCTTTTTGACACGTGGCTTCCACTCGTCTAGTTCATCGATCTGAAGCCTTCGTTCCTCATGAGCTATTTCCTTGTTGGCACGAGGTCTAGGATATGACTCAGTTGTGTAGTTTCGTGGTGCTTCCTGAAAAGAAGGTTGAACCAAATGGGCATTAATAGAATTTACGTTCTCACCTTTATTACTCGATGTCCTAGCTGAGTCAAGAGCCTGAAGAGTGATCGGTTCGTCACCTACATGAAGTATGAGTTCGCCTGTACCAACATCAATTTTAGTTCTGGCAGTTGCTAAAAAGGGTCTTCTTAAAATTAAAGGAATATTATTGTCCTCATCCATGTCTAAAATGACAAAGTCTACTGGGAATATGAATTTGTCAATCTTGACTAGTACATCTTCGATTATACCCCTAGGAATTCTAATAGTTTTTCAGCTAATTGAATGCTCATCCTAGTTTGTTTGGGTTTCCCTAGACCTAGCTGTTTAAACATTTTATAAGGCATAAGATTTATGCTTGCCCCTAAATCAGTTAAAGCATTATCAACAGATAAACTACCAATTAAGCACGAAATTATAAAACTCCCTAGATCTTTTAATTTTCGTGGTAGTTTATTTTATAGAATTGCTGAGCATACTGCGTTTAGTTCCACATGCGATGCCTCGTCTAACTTCCGTTTGTTTGTCAAAAGCTCTTTTAAAAATTTCTTTGAATCTGGCATTTGCGAAAGAGCTTCAAGAAACGGTAAGTTAATATGTAATTTCTTTTAGAAGTTTAAGAAATTTACCGAATTATTCATTTGTGTGGTCTTTCTTCATCTCATTGGGGTGTGGCACACGAGGTTGGTACTCTGTAATTACTGGTTTTTGTTTATCATTGCTTCCCTCAACCTTACCTTCCCCTACCATATTCTCTTGCCTCAATTTTGGTTCATTTAACCCTTCACTATTGTGGGAAGTAATAGCCTGAAGTTGCTCCTTTGGGTTAGTTTCAGTGTTGCTTGGCAAGCTGCCTTGTGGTCGTTCTGAAATCAGCTTAGCAAGCGACCTAATTGGTTCTCAATCCCTTGAATCGATGCTTGCTGGTTTTTAAGTGTTGTTTCGGTGTTTTGGAAACGAGTTTCTGACACCGCGATGAATTTTGTTAGTATCTCTTCAAGGTTCAGCTTCTTCTCTTGTGGGTAGGGTTACTGTTGAAAACTTGGGAGGGGTTGTTGTCTTTGATTTCGTTGACCACCCCATGAGAAACTGGGGTGGTTCTTCCAACCTGGATTATAAGTGTTACTATAAGGGTTATTTTGAGGTATAGAATTATTACCCATATAGTTCATCTATTCGCTTTCAATGCCAGGGTTGTAGGAAGGATATTCTTTGTTGATCATTCCTCCTCCATTTGTATCGCATTGCATCACTGGATGTACTTGCGAAGAACCATACAACCCATCAATCTTTTTATTAAGAAGCTCTACCTGATTTGATAGCATGGTTACTGAGTCGAGGTCAAAAACACTGGCGGCTTTTGTTGGCTTTGTCCTCTATAAACTCATAAGCCACTTCAGGAGTCTTGTTATTCAGGGTTCCACCGGCCGCTGAATCGACCAGCTACCTAGTTGAGGGGTTCATACCGTTGTAAAAGGTTTGGACCTGTAGCCATAAGGGTAACCCATGGTGAGGGCACCTCCTTAGTAGGTCCTTGTATCTCTCCCATGCACCGTAAAGTGTCTCTAAATCCATCTGCACAAAAGAAGAGAGATCATTCCTCAACTTGGCTGTTTTGGCCGGTGGAAAATATTTTAACAAAAATTTTTCGGTCATTTGTTCCCATGTAGTGATTGATCCTCGTGGTAACGAGTTCTACCACTATTTAGCTTTGTTCCTCAACGAAAAGGGAAACAACCGAAGACAAATGTCATAATCAGAAATGCCATTTATTTTGAAAGTATCGCAAAACTCAAGAAAATTTGCCAAGTGATTGTTTGGATCTTCATCCTGCAAACCATCAAACTGAACAAATTGTTGTATCATCTGTGTAGTGTCAGGTTTCAATTCAAAATTATTTGCAGCAATAGCAGGTCTAACAATACTTGACTCAGTTCTTGTTAAATTAGGTTTAGCATAATCATACATAGTACGAGGAGCAGGATTTTGATTCACCGGGTTTGCGGCAACCATAGGAGGTAGCGGATTGTTATCAGCCATCTCTTCGGTAGTATTGGTATCGTCCTCTTGCTCTTCTTCTATGTATTGTAAGCTTTTCCTTATTTCTATTCTATTTCTGCGAACGGTACCTTCTATATCGCTATAAAAAATCAAGGGTCCTGACAGGTTCCTCCTAGTCATAAACTAGAGAAACCTATAAGAAAAAATAATAGAGAGATTAGAAAACCAAAAATAAAAATTAGAAAGAAAGAAATAAATAAAAGAAAAATGGCTAAAGTAATAAAAATTGAGTGCTTCTAATATTTCAGTTCCCCGACAACGGCGCCAAAAACTTGATCGTAGTCTGAGAGTTTTAATATTTATATAATGAATGATCGAGCCTAAAAACTAACTATCACCACGATTGAGGCAAGCGCACCTATCGAACAGTAGTATAGCTTAGTGGCAAGACCGGAATGTCGAACCCAAGGGAACCAAAAGTACTAGTACTAACTTTCTTTCTATTTTTTAGCCTAAAATAAAAGGGATTAATGTTTGTCTAACTAATTTCTAAGCTAAGGATGCCAAGACACAGAGAATGAATTGGGAAAATGCTTTTGAGAAAACCAATTGATTAAGACAATACCCGAGGAAGAATCTACCTAGACTTCACTTGTTATTTAACTCTGAACTAGACGATTTATTCACTTGACTTGATCCGTAGGATTCCCTAATTTATATTAATACCTCTCTCGAGGCTACTAACGTCTAACCGTAGGTTGATTAATTGAAATCTCTTTCTAATTAAAACCCCTAGTGTTGCATTAACTCGATCTATGGACTCCCATATTAGGTTTGACCCTAATCCGGCAGATTTTCGTCGTCCTATCTCTAGGAGTGCGATCAACTCCGCTTAATCATGCTAGATCTACTCTTAAACAGGGACTTTTGCTCCTCTAAATAAGCACATCAATACTGGAATCAATATCCTGAAATATTAAAGCAATAATTAAGAACACATAATTAAGAACAAATCAAGTATTTATCATACAATTTAGAAAACAATAACAAGATCCGTCTTAGGTTTCATCCCCCTCAGGTATTTGAGGGGTTTAGTTCATGTTTATAAAAGAATATATCTCAAAAGAAATTAAATAACAAAACATAAAGAAAACCCTAAAACCCCCTGAAGGAAATTGAAGGGAAAATCTTCAGTCTTAAGCGTGATTCCAGCTTCTAAGATGGATCAACTAGCTTTCTTTGAGTAATTTCCTAATTTCAGCTCTCTCTGGCTTTGCTCCTGTCAAAAGCCCTGATAGAGGCCTTCTGTCGAACTCCCCTTTTAGGTTGCCCTATAGGGTGTTTATATAGGCTTTTGGGATGCTTTACTTGGCCCACAAGTGTCTTATTCTGAGTGGAATTAAAAGAAGCCACGACAGGGACACGCACGTGTGAATTGAGCCCAGGGCCGTGTTCGAGTCTACTAAAGTGGCATGGTCGTGTGGTGAACTTCAGGCAGTGTTGATTTCTTACTTTGGCCCGTTTCTCGTTCTTTTCATCCTCCTATTCTCTCCTAAGTATAAAACATGAAATTAAAGGATTAGGAGCATCAAATTCCACAATTCAAGGGATAAATCATTCAAAAGTATGCCAAATGTAGGATTAAAATATGTATATATTACGATTTATCAGTACACTACCAAATCAAAACTAACCCAGGTTTGATTTTCACGAACACAGTGCCCTAACTTTTTAAAAACTGTATCCAAAAGAGAACCTCTCTTCAACGAAACGGTCATACCTTTTTCCCTCCTATGACCAAGTTGCCTTCCCTCTAAATGAGTTGACTTCAACTCTATAACGAACGAGGGACGTCCAATTTCACCGGTCACTATAGAACCTTTCAGAATATAAAGACTGCCAGTTCTTTTACCTTTTAACAAAACGAGAGCTCCATGAGATAGTTTAATGCCGCTCGACTCGATGTTCATTCTGCATCCTTTCAAGTCTAAAATACTCAAGGAGATGAGATTCTTCCATAAATTAGGTACATACCTGACATCTGAGAGTGTCCTAATCGTCCCATCGTGTATTCTAATTTTAACAGTACCAATACCAATTACTGATGTGTGCTGTCAGAGTCTAAAAAATTTATATAATAAATTATCGAGCCTAGAAACTAACTGTGACAACGATTAAAGCAAGCGCACCTGTCGAACAGTAGTATAGCTTAGCGGCAAGACCGGATTGTCGAACCCAAAGGAACCTAAAGTACTAATACTAACTTTTTTTCTATTATTTAGCCTAAGAATTAAAGGAATTGTTGTTTAATCTAAAACTAACTAACAACTAAGGTAAAAATGCTAAGACGAAGAGAATGAATTTTGGGAAAATACTTTGGGAAAAACCAATTGATTTAGACAATACCCGAGGGAGAATCCACCTAGACTTCACTTGTTATTTAACTCTGAACCAGACAGTTTATTCACTTGACTTGATCCGTAGGATTCCCTAAGTTATGTTAATACCTCCGTCGAGGCTACTAACGTCTAACCCTAGGTTGATTAATTGAAATCTCTTTCTAATTAAAACCCCTAGAATTGCATTAACTCGATCTATGGACTCCCATATTAGGCTTCACCCTAATCCGGCAAAATCTCCTCACCCTATGTCTTGACTTTGTCGTTTCTCGTTCTTTTCATCCTCCGGTACTTTTCTGAGTATAAAACATGAAAGCAAAGGATTAAGAGCACCAATTACACAATTCAAGGCTTAAATCATCCAAAAGCATGCTAAATGTGGGCTTAAAATATGTTACTATTACGGCTTGTCAATTACCTTACAAGATGAATCATTTCCCATGCACGCAACTCAACCTTCAACCGAACTATATGTGGAGAACCATTCTCTATTAGGACACATGTGGAAAGAACATCCTGAATCTAATATCCACTCGGACGTGAGCTTGGAGTTATCGCTCGTTGACACTAGCAAGAAATCATCACCGTTTTCATCGACCAAATTAGCACCAGCTACATCTTCCTCGCTACTCTCAGCAGCTCTTTTATTTCGCAGTTTATAACAACTTGCTTTGATGTGACCTAACTTTTTACAATAGCGACACCTTTTGTCTCGTTTTTTTGATGCTATCAAAACGGAAGCTTGACTATCTGCCTTACTATCCAAATGAAGCTCATTGTCGAGTTTGTCTCTACTCAACAAATGACCCTTCACATCTTCGAACGAGAGTTTGTCTCTGCCATAAATCAGAGTCTTCCTGAAAGACTTGTATGAAGGGGGTAAAGAACACAATAATAGCATAGCCTGATCTTCATCATCAATATGAACCTCAACATTCTTTAAATCATTTAAAAGAGTAATGAATTGACTGATATGATGTCTAAAAAGCTCAAATTCGTTCATGCGAAACGTAAATAGACGTTGTTTCAACACTAAACGGTTAGCCAGAGACTTAGTCGCATAAAGAGTTTCTAACCTTTCCCATAAGGCAGATGAGGTTTTCTCCATCAATACCTCCTGCAATACCATATTCGCGAGGAACAACTGGATTAGAGACAATGCCTTTTCATCAAGCTCTTCCCATTCTGTTTGATTTAGATTCTCAGGCTTTTTCCCAGTAACAACCTTTTTCAAGCCGGTTTGAACTAGAATTGCCATCATCCGAACTTGCCACAGATTGAAATTTGTCTCACCATCAAACTTCTCAATTTCAAACTTTGTTGCTGCCATATTTGAATGGGCTGATATATGAAAATTGAACTAGCTCTGATACCACTTGTTAGGATCGACTCGATTAAGCAACAAGAAAAAATAGCGGAATAAATTGAGAAATTGAACACACAAATTTAACGTGGAAAAACCCCTCCAAAGAGGATAAAAAACCACGGGCAAATATAATTTTACTATAATGGCAAAAGAAACGAAGAGTACAAAAGATGGAGATAAAAACTAAACCCCGAAAACCCGAAAACAAAGAACCCTCAAAACGTAAACACAAAAATCCTATAAATGTATTATGAGTTCTAATATCTAATGGGTGTGTTTTCTAAGGTTATAAAAGAGCCTATTTATAGGCTAAATTCATAGGTCAAATAATAATAAAATAATCTAAACTAATCAGTGTTTGATTGAAACAAATAAACAGAGTTTAACTAGAAGATTACTTCTCAAATTTGACTGAAATAAGAGTCATACTTAACACTTGTCATGAATTCATTAATTACCTATGCACATCACAAGTCTCACAAGGTTAGTGACTTTATATATAAAACACGTGTCTTTATCATGTTATCAAACATATACCCAAAAAGATATTTTGTAATGACCCAAAATTCACAGGCATCAGAAAAGTGCAATATCGAGCCTCAATCTTAGAAAACCGAATTAGTAAATAATTATTAGGAATATTTATGAGTCTAGTAATGTGCTTAATTAGGTTTTTACTAAGTAAATTTAACTTAATTTAGAGTAATTAGGAAAAAGGACTAAAATGAATAACGGGTAAAAGTTTAATTATAGATTAAAAATAACAGGGACCAAATGAGCAATTAAGCCACATTTGGGGGTTGAGGCGGCATAAGATTGTAAAAATCTTAGATTTTTACATGATTTAATTATATAAATATATAAATTAATTATAAAGTATATTATTAAATTGATTATATTAAGAAATAAATTAAATAAAGACAAATGTATGGTGATGATTTAATGCAAGTGTATTAATAAAAATACATACATTTGTAATACTTATATTTAATTATTAAATAGATATTTATTAAATTATTATATTATAAGATTTTATTTGATAAATAAATTAAATATATGACAAGTGTATAGTATTGATGATGTACAAATGTAGTGAAAAATATGTGTACATTTGTATATATATATAATTAATTGTATATTAGATATTTATTATCTGAAATATATTTATTAATTAAATAATTATATTATCAGATTTTTGTATTATTAACAAATTAAATGAAGACAATTGTAATTTAAATATTTGTTATTAAATAGATATTTATTATTATTATTATTATTATTATTATTATTATTAACTTTTATATATATATATATATATATATATATATATATATATATATATATATAAAAAGATATAAAGTAAAAAGAAAACAAATAGAAGAAAACAAATAGAGAACAATTCGAAGCAGGGAGAAAGAAATAAGGAAAGAAGAAAAATGAAAAACTAGGGGAAATAAGGAAAGAAAAGAAAAATGAAAAACTAGGGTTTTAAGGTTTAGAGCTTTAATAGGTAAGTCAATTAAGCCCTTTTTACTTAATTTTGATGTTTTAGAAGCTTTAGAATAAAGTTTTGTTGAAATTAAATTGAGGTTTTGGAAGTTCTTAGGTTTTTTAACATAGTTCATGTTGAACAAAATGATGAATTAGGGGTTTAATTGAATGAATTTCAATTTAGATTTGATAAAGGGATTAAATTGAAAAGTAAGCCATAAGTTTTGCATAGTAGGGACTCAATTGAAAAAATTTTGAAATTAGGTATTTATGATGAAATTTTGATAGATATGTATAAGTTTGGTTGAATTTTGTATGGAAATAAAGTATGAATTGAGTTAGAAAAGTAAGTGAATTTAGTTAGGATCAAATTGAAAATAAGGTAGAAATTGAATAAAAATTCAATTATTCAATATAAATTAGTGTTGTATTAATAGTATAAATTATTTTAATTTACGTAGCTAGCAAAGAACCCGAGGCATCGGCATCGAAAGGAAAAGAAAAGGTTATCGATGAGTGATCTAGCAAATCACGATTTGTAACTATAATTCAAATCTATTTATTATTAATTGTTATATTTTAATTAAAATGCATGGTAGATAAATTTAGGAAAGTAATTGAAATAATGATATTGAGTTGAATGAAACTGATTTAAAAATGTTTATGGCTATTGAAATTGAATGTGAACAAATTAGAAATTAAAAGTGATTTGAATTGAATCAAAATGAATTGAATGAAGAAAATATGTTGTTATTTGAAATTTATATTAATTGAAAAGTAATTAGTGATTTGAACTTGATTGGAAAATGAATCGAAAATATGAATTGAATAAAAGTGAATTAAATTATGAATATGGTGAATATGTGAATTGTGTATTGATTGAAAAGTGGATTGAATTGAATCAAAGTATGATTATATGTGATTATCTGAAATATGTATTGGTATTGAATTGTATATTGATTAGAAAGTTAAAAGCTGAACTTGAATTGAATTGTGATTGAATTGAAAGAGAATTTGAAATAATAATAAAAAATGATTTGAATACCCTATTAACTAGTCGGGCTGAGTAGGATATAGTTGACATGCCATAGGATTTGGAAGAGTACGGGATTTATCGGCTTTGCTGATCAGGCACTTTATGTGTCGTATTCCAAGCACCTGGTGTGTCGTATTAGGCACCTCGTGTGTCGTTTCATGCACTTATGTGTCGTATACTGATCAGGTACTATGTACCGTTTTAGGCACAATGTGCTGTACTGGTGTGTTTGGGTTGGAATCTGTGTATCCGTCAAAGTCCTGGTTTGTTAATAGGGTGAATAACTGAAATGAGAAAATTAAATAAATTTGATTGATCGTACTATTAAAAATATGAGAAAGAAATTATGAGTTGAATTGTGAATGGATTTAAGATGTGGGATTTGAAGCATGAACTTAAGGTTCATTAATTTGCTAAAATATCAAATTATTGATATTCAAAACAGTTGAATAAATGAAATGAGAAAATCGAATGAATTGATGGATTGAACTATTGAAAGTATGAGAAACTGAAATTATGAATTGAATTGTGAATTGAAATTGAGATATCGAAATAAGAAGTGAAAATAGAATGAAGTGGAAATAATGAAATAGTGTATGAGTTAATTGAATATAATCTTATGAATTAATTATAATTATTTTTATTGAAAAATGTTAGTTTAAATAATTATTGAAAGACTAATGTTGTAAGGTTTTAGATATGAAATAGAATAAGTTATTGAATTAGGATATAGAAATGAAATATATGAGATAATGATTTATGAAATGGTTATTAATGAAATGCATGAAATGAATATGGAAATAGTAAGAAGATGTAAAATTAAAATGAAGAAGCTATTTAAGATACATATTATTAAGAAAATTTAAAGTTTTAAATGCATGAATGTTTTATTGAAAGTAAAATAGTGGTAAGGTAAATTGTGCATATTTATTGTTTTTATATTAAGTATTTGAATTATAGTAATACCACTGGGTGTATATTTAGTGTAAGGTTTGTTTCCGTGCGCAAATTAGGTACAGAAAATTTAAATAATTGTATTTGAGATTACGAACTTTCATCTCATCACATTTTCAAGCAACAAGAGGGTACATTTTAAAATTTTGAATAGAATGACATGTACTTAGGAAAATCAAGTATGTTCCAAGTAGTTGTAAGGACTAAATTATAAATTATTTAAATTTATTATTTGTCCGTTTTTATGTTCTAATATATTAGTGATTAGCCAAGAATTACTTTGGCACCAAATGTAATATTCCTATATCAGGCTCCTTGAGTCGAACATGGTATAGGGATGTTACATATTTAGTACATAAACCAACCATCACATATTCATTTAAAATTTAACATCTTTATTTCAAGTATTTGTTTTAAATGTCCTTTTTCACATATCTCTATTCATATAAATATTTTGTATAAAAAATTCATATAACCATTTCATATATCTATTTCTATATACACATTTTCTATATCCATTTCATATTATCATTTCCGTATACTCATTTTTCACCCGATGAACCACAATGGAATAGCGTTGGGTACACAAGAACAATGCTTACACAAACTGTGACGATAAATGCTTACACAAGCTATGAAATGGGTCTACTCACACGAGCTGTGGATCCGGATGTTAGGCTACACGATGCTGCTCACACGAGTTGTGGATAATT
This sequence comes from Gossypium australe, assembly GCA_005393395.2. Classification (NCBI taxonomy): domain Eukaryota; kingdom Viridiplantae; phylum Streptophyta; class Magnoliopsida; order Malvales; family Malvaceae; genus Gossypium; species Gossypium australe. Next base: position 27,603,587 of record CM016626.1, read on the forward strand.
CGCAACAAATGCAATATCTCAGCCATTGGTAGGACATCCAAGATCAGCACTCGAAACGATAAATACTATAATGACATGTCATGTGTATCTTAAGCATTCACAAGATTCATACGAGTTGTGATTCACATTCATGTCATATAAATGATTAAGTATTTCTTTGTCACATGAATTCAATTATATATTTCCTCTAATTTAAACCATTGATAAACCGTAAAAATAACATATTTTAATCCCACATTTAGTATGCTTTTGGATGATTTAATCCTCGGTTCATATAAAAAGGTGCTCTTAATCCTTTCTTTTCATGTCTTATACTCAGGAAAGCACCCGAGGATGAAAAGAGCATAAAACGGGCCCAAAATGGAGTAAATGGGTCATATCACGAAATCGACACGGCCTGGCCCAAAGATCACACGGCCGTGCCTTATCAAGCATCTAGAACACGGCCTTACCCCCGATTCACACGGCCGTGCCTCATTAAAGAAGTCCAAACATGACTTGAAGACTAGTCACACAGGCGTGTGACATGGCCGTGTCCCTATCGTGGCAAGGAGCAATTTCATTCGGATTTGGATACTTTGGGGCGAAGAAACACATTCCAAGAGCCTATATAAACCCCCTAAGTGTTACCTGAAAAGAGGGCGGTTAGCTAGGCCAAGGAGCCAAGCCGAAAAGGTCAGAGTTGTGGGAATCACTCGAAGATAGCCAGTTGATCCATCTATAGAAGCCGGAATTCTACTCAAGACGGCAGATCTCTCCTTCAATTCCTTCAGGGAGTTTTAGGGATTTCTTATGTTTTGTTTTATCTTTTCTTCTGAGATGTTTTCTTTATTTGTTATGAACTAAACCCCTCAGATATCTGAAGGGGATGAAACCTAGATGAATATTGTAATTGTTTTCTGAACTATAAGATAAATACTTGATTTGTTCTTAATTATGTGCGCTTAATTCTTGTGTTAATGTTTCGGGATATTGACTCAAGTCAGATTTTCTTGGGTGAAGGAGCAAAAGTCCCTGCTTAAGAATAGATCTAGCATAATTAAAGCGGAGTCGTTCAAGCGCCTAGAGATAAGGTGACGAGATTTTGCCGGATTAGGGTGAAACCTAATATGAGAGTCCATAGATCGATTTATTACTATTCTATGAGGTTATTAAGTGAGAAAGAGATTTCCGTTAATTAACCTAGGGTTAGACGTTATTCGCCTCGAGAGAGGGTTTAATATAAATTAGGGAATCCTACGGATCAAGTCAAGTGAATAAATCGTATGGTTCAGGGTTAAATAACAAGTGAAGTCTAGGTGGATTCTTTCTGAGGGTATCGTCTTAAATCAACTGAGTCTTTCTTCAAGTTATTTCCCAATTCATTCTTTTTGTCTTTGTGTCTTTAGCTTAGTAGTAGTTAGATCTAAACAACTTCACTTATTTTAGGCTAGATAATAAAAAGAAGGTTAGTATTAGTACTTTTAGTTCTTTTGGGTTCGACAATCCGGTCTTGCCTAAGCTATAATACTGTTCGATAGGTACACTTGCTTTTAATCGTTGTCAGAGTTAGTTTGCAGGTTCGATCATTCTCTTTATAAATTTTAGGACTCCGATTCCAGCGATCAAGTTTTTGGCGCCGTTGCCGGGAACTAAAATATTAAGAAAGCTCTATTTTTATTACTTTAGCCATTATTTTATTTTTCGCAATTTTATTTTATTTTTAGGTTCAATTTTGATTTTTGCTAAATTCTCTTTCTTTCTTTTCCAGCAGGTACCTCTAGTTTATGACTAGAAGGAACCCAAGAGGACCTTTAGTATACGACAGTAATATTGAAACTACCGCTCGAAGGAATCGTAGAGAAATCTGGCGAGCCCTGAATTACACAGAGGAAAATCAAAAAGGCAGATCCAATCCTACTGAAGGGATGGACGACAATAATCCACAACCACATGATGTGGGAGAAAACAATGCTCCACGTACTGTGTTTGATTATGCTAAACTGCATTTAACAGGAGCAGAATCAAGTATTGTTAGGCCTGCTATAGCTGCTAATAATTTTGAATTAAAGTCTAACACAATACAAATGATTCAACAATTTGTTCAATTTGATGGTTTACAGGACGAAGACCCAAACACTCATATACCTAATTTTTTAGAGTTCTGTGATACCTTCAAAATAAATGGCGTTTCTGATGATGCCATACGTCTTCGGTTATTCCCCTTTTCATTAAGAAATAAAGCCAAACAGTGATTAAACTCGTTACCACGAGCGTCAATCACTACATGGGAACAAATGACTGAAAAATTTCTATTAAAATATTTCCCACCGGCCAAAACTGCCAAATTACGGAATGATATCTCTTCTTTTGTACAGATGGATTTAGAGACATTATACGACACATGGGAGAGATACAAGGATCTCTTGAGAAGGTGTCCGCACCATGGTTCACCCTTATGGATACAAGTCCAAACCTTCTATAACGGTGTAAACCCCTCAACGAGGCAATTAATTGATTCAGCCGCCGGTGGAACCCTGAACAACAGAACTCCTGAAGCAGCCTATGAGTTCATTGAAGAGATGTCACTAAATAGCTATCAGTGGCAAGTTACAATGACTAAACCGACAAAATCAGCCGGAGTTTACAACCTCGATACAGTGACCACACTATCAACACAGATAGAGATGATAAATAAAAAGCTTGATAGTTTGTGTTCTTTGCAGGTACACCCAGTCATGCAGTGCGACGCAAGTGGAACTGTGACGAATCCTGAGTACCCACCCTACCAACCGGACACAGAGAGCGAACAGATGTACTATATAGGTAATAATTTCAGATCCAATAATAATCCTTATAGTAATACTTACAATCTAGGTTGGAGGAACCACCCAAATTTTTCATGGGGAGGTCAAGGAAATCAAAGACAAAAACCTCCTCAAAATTTCCAAAATCAGCCATATCTGCAAGAGAAGAAGCCAAACGTTGAAGAGATGCTGACAAGATTCATGGCAGCCACGGAAAATCGTCTTCGAGATACTGAAAAAACACTTAAAGATCAACAAACATCGGTTGAAGAGACCAAGAACCGAGTCGGGGAACTTACTAAGTCAGTAGGGGAAGTCACTAAAGCAGTCGGACAACTTGCAAAGTTAACGTTTGAACGACCGCAAGGACGTCTACCAAGTAACACGGAGATTAACCCAAAGGAGAAAATTCAAGCCATCACAGCTCATGATAGTAAAGGGTTAGATGAACCCAACTCAGTACAAGAAAACGAGGTAGAAAAAGGTAAAACAGAGGTAACACGGGAAAAGCCAAAACCAGAAATCAAAGAATACCAACCTCGCATACCTTATCCCGAAGCAATGAAAAGAGATGATATAGAAGAACAGTTCGGTAAGTTTCTAAAACTTCTAAAGAAATTACATATCAACTTACCTCTTCTTGAAGCTCTTTTTCAAATGCCAAACTCGAGAAAATTTTTAAAGCAGCTCTTGACGAACAAGTGCAAATTAGACGAGGAGCCACATGTGGAATTGAACGCAGTATGCTCAGCAATGTTACAGAATAGACTACCGCGATAGCAAAAAGACCCAGGGAGTTTTACAATTCCATGTTTAATTGAGAGTTTAACTGTTGATAATGCGTTAGCTGATTTAGGGGCAAGCATAAATGTCATGCCTTACAAAATGTTTAAACAACTAGGTCTAGGGAAACCCAAACAGACTAGGATGAGCATTCAACTAGCTGATAAAACTGTTAGAATTCCTAGGGGTATTTTTGAAGATGTTCTTGTAAAAATTGATAAATTCATTTTCCCAGTAGATTTTGTTGTCTTAGACATGGATGAGGATAATTCAATCCACTTAATTTTAGGAAGACCCTTTCTAGCAACTGCCAAGACTAAAATTGACGTTGCCACAGGAGAACTTATACTTTGTGTAGGTGACGAATCAATCAGTCTTCAAGCTCTTGACTCGGCCAGGACAACAATCGATGAAGGTAATAAAGTCAATTCAGTTGATAATCAATTTGTGCAACCTTCATCGTAGAAAACACCACAAGGATACAAACCGGAGCCAAGTCATAGACCCTAAGCCAACAAAGAAGAACTATATAAGGAACAAAGCTTGAGGGTCGACAAACTAAAAGAGCAGAAAACACAAATCAAAGAGGAACAGGAACCGCACGAAGTAAAACTGAAGGAGCCCCCAGAAGAGCTCATAGGAACATCAAACCATTTCCAATAGGAGACCAGGTACTGTTAGACAAAGCTGACCCTTACATCACCACATCAGGCCTGAAAGTAAACGATGAAATTCCTCTTAAGGAACACAATATCTTCCCATACGAAACAGTCGAGGTAAGCAATCCAACATTCGACACTTTTAAGGTAAACGCTTCTCGACTTAAACTTTATCAAGAAAATAGAACTGTAAGCATGAGGGAAGATATTCAAACCTTTAAACCTCCCTGACTTTTTTTTCAAATACAAGGAAAGTCTAGCTTAAGACTATAAATGAGCGCTTCTTAGGAGGCAACCCGACCACTAACCCTATTTACTTTCGCATTTATTTTTCAGTTTCTTTTCTTTTCTTACTTCTAAAAATTTAGTTTTTAAACTAACACAAAAGTGCAGATTTCCAAGCCACACGGCCTTACACACGGCCGTGGCCGAGGCCGTGTGGATCACCAAAATCTCTGTACTGACATAGCAGAGGCGGTACAAATCAGTCCCAACCAACTTTTGAATTTACGGGCTCAACCACTCCCCCACGGGCACCGACAAAGTGGCACGGCCGTGCCCGACGACCGTGTGAAGCTACTGACTTGCAAGCCACGGGCAAAACACGCCCGTGCCTTCAAATCGTGCCAACATACTGACTTGTCATCAACGGGCGTGGCTGGCTAAAAAAGGGGCATGGAGAATCAACACGCCTAGACACACGGCCGTCCGAAGTGCCAGAATTGAGCCTCTATTTAAACCCAACCTTCCTTCCCTATTCTTTCCACCCATTGTTCACTTCTTTTCTTTCCCCCCTTATTCTCAGACATCCCTCTCCATAACAAAGTCTCCAGACTCTTGAGCCACAAATATCAATGTCGAAGAAGCGGACGAAGGTAAGCGTAGTCTCCTTAGGGAGACCGACATTCATAAGCTCATGCCGGCTGCTTCATCCAAACAACAAGCCAAGGGTCTTTGAGACCATTTAGTTTTTATTTCTCTTTTCTCTTTTTCTTCAATTTCCTTCTCTTTGACAATCTTATGCTTAATTTAGTTTAATGCATTTTAATTTCTTAGTGTTAGGTTCTAAAGGCTGCTTGGGAATCACGCCACTTCCGCCACCGCCAGCACCTCCGTCACCTTAGAAGTCACACCCACCTCACGAACCATCTACCAATAAGGATTCTCAAGCCCTTTTATCTTTCAGTCTTAGTTTATTTTCCTTCTTAGTCTCCTTTTCTTTTTCCTTCTTATTTTTAGTTATATATTCCGTTTGTCTTAATAAATCCTGGCTAACTATCTACGAGCTCTCCAATTTCTTCATCTAGCTCAAGATCGTCATCCAGACCGACTCCTCCAACTCCGGGAAACCATCCAAATTCAGGAAGTTTCACCTCTCCCTCTCTCTTAAATTTTGTATACATCTTTGTACATTGAGGGCAATGTACAACTTAAGTGTGGGGGGTGAATTTTTAATTAAGGAAAGGGCCTAACATTCTGCATTATTCTCAAATCCGGCCTAACTTTCTTCATTATTCTCAAAATCCCTAAATTTAGTCTTGTTTTTAAGTAATTTCCTCATATTACTAATTAGGATGAAATTTCTGATGGTTTATGATTTTTATTAATATGTTTTAGATTAAGTCATAGTTAATTGTGCATTGATGATTAAATTAGAAGAATATTAGAGAATCAAGCATGATAAGTCTATTTTTCAGAATTAAAATCTTTGCTAGGTTGTTGAGCTGAATCTGAATATTATCTTGAAGTTTGAAATTTAGAAGGTTGATGTCAAAACACCCATAATTTTTGTGAGACTTTGAGCCTACTAGAGCATATATTCTTTTCCATGCTCACTTTATTGATTATGAGTGTGTCAACTATGAACTGTTATTCTAGAACTTGCCTCGATTATACATGTTGAGACCACACCTATGATTTGATATACCGAGATGATAAAGGCACCTAAGTTTTAACCCACTGACTCCACTAAAAATCCTACCTTCATAAATTAACCCTTAGTGAACCCCGTTGATCCTAACAACCCTTTTTATTGACTCGCCAGCTAATATTAACCCAAAACCCCTTTGTATTTGTTATCACCATTCCTTTTGGCTACCCTTATATCGAGATATGATTTGATTAAGATAACTAACTAAATTAGTTCAGTAGTTGAATTTATCTTTTATTATTGTTCTTAAAAAAAACGAAGTATATTCAGTATTAGTTCTACTAAGCGAGCTTACATGTTGAAATTCCACATCTTGAGAAAAAAGCTCGTATTATTAGTTTTCAATAAATGTAATTATTCAGGATTAGTTCATTGTTCTAAAGATAGGTACTTGTCAAGTCAGTCTCGATTCTAACCTTCTAATTTCAGCCTTTATCCACACCTTTAACCCTAGCCCCATTACAACCCTGTTAAAGACCTTTTGATTTGTGTATCATCTCATTCTACAGTGGTGGAGATTTGATTTTCAGGCAAGCCTGTGGGATTAACTTTTCAAGTTCGACTTATGAGCGCTCTTTTACTGAACCTTAAACACCTCGAGTGATTTGAGTGAACCTTTAGTGAGGATGTCAATCCTTGTCAATTTTGAATCAAAGGTAATTATTTAGATAAAGGGAGACACCTACGTTTTTGTGCTACAAATATATGACTTTGATTGTTTGAATCTTTAGGACTCTTCGAGTTAGATCATCCATGTATAATTTATCTATGAATTATGATAAAGCATTATTGATAGGAATTATGAATCATGGAAAGTTTGTCTTAATTGTAAGTTGAGAATTTTGCTTGAGGACAAGCAAAAGCTTAAGTGTGGGGGTATTTGATAAACCGTAAAAGTAACATATTTTAATCCCACATTTAATATGCTTTTGGATGATTTAAGCCTCGATTGATGTAAAAAGGTTCTCTTAATCCTTTCTTTTCATGTCTTACACCCAAGAAAGCACCCGAGGATGAAAAGAACGAGAAATGGGCCCAAAATGGAGTAAATGGGCCATATCACAAAATCTACACGGCCTAGACTTAAGCCCACACGACCGTGCCACATTGATCATCAAGAACACGGACTTACCCCCGGTTCACAATGCCGTGCCTCATTAAAAAAGTCCGAACAGGGCTTGAAGACTAGTCACACGGGCTTGTGACATGGCTGTGTCCCTATCGTGGCAAGGAGAAATTTCATTCAGATTTGGATACTTTGGGGCGAAGAAACACATTCCAAGAGCCTATATAAACCCCCTAAGTGTTACCTGAAAAGAGGGCGGTTAGCTAGGCCAATGAGCCAAGGTCAGAGTTGTGGGAATCACTCGAAGATAGCCAGTTGATCCATCTCTAGAAGCCGGAATTCTACTCAAGACGGTAGATCTCTCCTTCAATTCCTTCAGGGAGTTTTAGGGATTTCTTATGTTTTGTTTTATCTTTTCTTCTGAGATGTTTTATTTATTTGTTATGAACTAAACCCCTCAGATACCAGAAGGGGATGAAACCTAGATGAATCTTGTTATTGTTTTCTGAACTATAAGATAAATACTTGATTTGCTCTTAATTATGTGCACTTAATTCTTGTGTTAATGTTTCCGGGATATTGACTCAAGTCAGATGTTCTTAGGTGGAGGAGCAAAAGTCCCTGCTTAAGAATAGATCTAGCATAATTAAAGCAGAGTCGTTCGCGCTCCTAGAGATAGGGTGACGAGATTTTGCCGAATTAGGGTGAAACCTAATATGGGAGTCCATAGATTGATTTACTGCTATTCTAGGGGGTTATTAAGTGAGAAAGAGATTTCCGTTAATTAATCTAAGGTTAGACGTTATTCGCCTCGAGAGAGGGTATAATATAAATTAAGGAATCCTACGGATCAAGTCAAGTAAATAAATTGTATGGTTCAGGGTTAAATAACAAGTGAAGTCTAGGTGGATTCTTCCTGAGGGTATCGTCTTAAATCAACTGAGTCTTTCTTCAAGTTATTTCCCAATTCATTCTTTTTGTCTTTGCATCTTTATTTTAGTAGTAGTTAGATCTAAACAACTTCACTTATTTTAGGCTAGATAATAAAAAGAAGGTTAGTATTAGTACTTTTAGTTCCTTTGGGTTCAACAATCCGGTATTGCCTAAGCTATACTACTGTTCGATAGGTACACTTGCCTTTAATCGTTGTCAGAGTTAGTTTGCAGGTTCGATCATTCTCTTTATAAATTTTAAGACTCTGATTCCAGCGATCAACCATGACCTTCAATTATAATTTCATTTCAATTTGAACCATTCAATGCTTTAAAATCATAACACTATTAATTCAATCACAAGCATACACAAATGATATTGTACTACACAACCAACAATTAACTCAATTTATACGCTATACAAACTTACCAAAACTGATTATGCAGCAAACACGACTCCAATGACTACTCAATAAATTTTTTTTTCGCATTTCTCTATTGGTTGATCCGTTTCTTGATCTATATATAATAATTTCATTCAATTATTTAATTAAAATACATTTAAATACTAAAATTCACATAATTGACCCTTTAATCAATATTTTATACTTTTACCCTAAACTTTTACCTTTTATTCAATTTAATCCATAAACCAGAAACTTTCAAATCTACCACAATTTCATCAATTTCATGCTAGCTGAATTTTCCCTTATGCCATTACAGCCCATAATTATTAAAATATCACAAGAGCTTCATGCCAAGTTTATTATTTTATAAATTTAGTCCTTAAACTTAAAACTAGCCAAAATCACTTTAATAAATAGTCCTATTTAACTATTAAGCTTAATAATTCATCATCAAACTTCAAAAACATCACAAATTCATCCATGTAATAATTCAAAATTAGTGTCAGGGTTAGCTAAATTGTAACACCCCTTACCCGTATTCAACGTCAGAACCGGACTCGAGGCATTACCGGGCTTACATCTTATCATACATGAATTTCTGAGTCATAAACTTGCATCCAAATTAAAACTTTTTCACAACATTCATATCGTCCCTAAAACGAGCCTACGAGGCCCAAAATATGCTTCGGGAGTGGTTTGGGACTAAACCAAGAACTCAGGAAAATTTACAAAACTTAGAAAAATTTCATCATGAAACAGGACCACACGCCCGTATGGCATATCACATGCCCATACTTCAGGCCGTGTCCATCTTAGGGTGCTTATTGACTTTCACACACGGCCAGGCCACACGCCTATGTGCTAGGCCATGTGGTCGTTTTAATTTTCATAATTTTTCATGAACAAGGTGTAGACTTCACACGGCCAGGGCACACGTTCGTGTCCAAAAATGTGTCCTCCACACGGCTGAGACACATGCCCGTGTCTCTACCCGTGTGGTGGCTATTGGACATTCTGTTTTGCAAAATTTAAGGTGCAGGGGACACACGGCTGGAACACATGCCCGTGGGACAGACCGTGTGTCACACACGGCCTAGACACATGCCCGTGTGTCTACTTGTGTGGACAAAACCAATGCTACTTACCAAGTCATTTGCCACCCTTATTTTCACCCACTTGCACGCAACTTCAATAGCATAGTTCATAATACAAACAAGCAGCCAATACCATCATAACTAAGGCTTATATATGTCATTTAAAAGTCAACATCTATCATGCTTAAAACATCATACTTTGCCTAACTCAAACATACCACAAGCACATCCATAATCAAGACGATAACATGACATTCACATGCCATCATTTATCATGCTTAGAACATCAACCTTTCCACACCAAATCCTACAAAACTTCACATTCACAAGAGGGCATTAACAATTACAAGCCAAACACGTATGGTCAAATTAATCACGACACCTATAACAAATTGACCTAGTCCCTATACATGTCATAGACTCAAAATATTTGAATTCATCAATACTCGTAGTGATAGCTTGATAGTGTGATAGGATCTCCAACGATCTCCAACCCGAGATAGCTTATTAACCCTATAAGACATGGGAAAGGAAAGGGGGTAAGCTATATTATATAGCTTAGTAAGTTCATATGCAAATAATAAGCAACCTCAACCATACATATATCATACAACAAACATAATGTAAATCCATACGAATGTCATTTATGACTGATGACGTCACGAACTAACTAAAATGTGACAAAGGCAAGCACACTTATCAAACAATAGTATAGCTATGGTGAGTCTGGAATATCGTATCCATGAGGACTAAAAGTACTATTAATTACTATCTTTTTATTATTTAGCCTAATAATTAAAGGGGTGTTTTAATCTAAAATTAAACTATCTAATTAACTATGAATGAGACAGAGATAAAATTGGGAAAATATTTGAAGAAAAACCAATGAGAGAGACAATACCCAAGAAAGAATCTGCCTAGATTTTACTGATTATTCCGATTCTGAATTAAACGATTTATTCACTTGTCTTGATCCGTAGAAATCCCTAAATTATGTTAATATCTCTTTCAAGACTAAGAACAACTAACTCTAGGTTAATTAATTGGAATCTCTTTCTAATTAAAACCCCTATCGTCGCATTAACTCGAGCATTGGATTCCCCTATTAGATTTGACTCTAATCCAGCAGATTTATGTCGTCCTATTTCTAGGATTGCAATCAACTCCGCTTAATTATGCTAGATCTACTCTTAAGCAGGGACTTTTGCTCCACTGATTAAGCACATCAACCTTGGATTAATATCCTGAAAATATTAAGGCAAGGGTTAAGAACACATAATTAAGAACAAGAACAAGTATTTATCATGTAATTCAGATAATTAAATAATAAGATTCATCATAGGTTTCATCCCCCTAAGTATTTTAGGGAGTTTAGTTCATAATGTAAAAGGAAAACATCTCAAAATTAGGAAAACAACAAGACATAAAGAACCCAAAAACTTCTAATGAAATTTGATGGAGATCTTCAATCTTGAATGAGATCCTGCTTCTGAATTGATTCCGACGGCTTCCTTTGAGTAATTTCTTCGTTCTACTTTGCGTGTCTCTCTAGGTCTTCTTCTAATATGTTATTTATAGACTTTAGAATGCTCAAAATACCTAAAAATTGTCTTTTTTTGCGTGAAAACGAAACAGGGTGCGACAGGGACATGGGCGTGTGATCAGTCCGTGTAAGAATGCCCAGGCCGTGTGCAATACTGACATGGTTCGAAATTGACACGGGTTGGCACACGGGCGTGTGGCCAGCCCGTGTGTGATACTGAAATCAGCTCTTTTTGCTTGATTTTAGCTCGTTTTTCACTCTTTTCGCTCCCCTATGCTCACCTAAGTATAGAAACATGAAATTAAAGGATTAGGAGCATCAAATTCACGAAATTATATAATAAAACATCCAAAAACATGCTAAGCGTGGGATTAAAATATGTTACTTTTATGGTTTATCAAATATCCCCACACTTAAGCGTTTGTTTGTCCTCAAGCAAAATCCTCAATTCACAATTAAAATTAAATTTTCTCAATTCATAATTCTCATCAATAATGTTTTATCATAATTCACAAATAATCACACATTGATAATTCAACTAAAAGAGCACTAAAGATTCAAATAATCCAAGTCACAAATTTTTAAAGTATGAAAACATAGGTATTTCTCATTATCTAAATAATTACCTTTAATTCAAAATCGACAAGATTTGAATTCTTACTAAAGATTCACTCAAATCACTCAAAGTGATTAAGGTTCAAAAATTAAGCACTCAAAAGTCAAACATGAAAAGTTATTACCATAGGCTTGCATGAAAATCAAATTTCCACCACTATAAAATTAGATGATGCACAAATCAAAAGGTCTTTAAAGGGTTGTAATGGGGCTTGGGTTAAAGGTATTGAAAAAGAAGGTTAGAATCGAGATCGAATTGATAATTTACCTAACTAGAAAAATAAATTACTACTATATAATTACATCAATCAAAATTATTAAAGAATAACACGAGCTTTTTCTCAGAATATGAAATTTTAAGCTCAAACCAAAGAACTAGTAAATAAATATGATTTTTTTAAGAACAAGAGACAATTTAACAACTGAAAGAAAAAAACATAGTTAGGCAACTAACAAAATCAAATCTCGACAAAAAGGGAGTTAATAAAACCGGAACAATGAATCAAAAATGAGTTATGGGTTAATAATAATGGTTGAATCAAGAACAGTTTGTTAGGCTCAAAGGGGTTCACTAAGGGTTAATTATGAAGGTAGGCTTTTAATGGGATTTGATAAACCGTAATATATACATATTTTAATCCCACATTTGGCATACTGTTGGATGATTTATCCCTTGAATTGTGGAATTTGATGCTCTCTGATCACTACAAATCAGAGCTTTACATATTTATAAAAGAATGATCAAACCTGGAGACTAACTCTGACAATGATAATAAGGCAAGTGTTCCTATCGGACAGTAGTATAGCTTAGGCAAGACCGGTTATCGAACCCAAAGGAACTAAAAGTATTAATACTCACTTTCTTTTTATTATTTAGCCTTAAAATTAGAGTGAATATTACTTTTAAACTAAATTGACGACAACTAAACTAATGACACAAGGATAAGAAGACGAACTGGAAAATAACTTTGAAGAAAAACTCAGTTGATTTCAACGATACCTTCGAGAAGAATCCACCTAGACTTCACTTATTATCTAACCCTAAATTATATGATTTCTTTACTTAGCTTGATCCGTGAGACTCCCTAACCTATATTAAACCCTCTCTCGAGGAGAATAACGTCTAACCCTAGGTTAATTAGTAGAACTCTCGTTCGCTTATAATAACCCCCTAGGATAGCAGTAAATCGATCAATGGACTCCCATATTAGGTTTCACCCTAATCTGGCAAAATCTCGTAACCCTATCTCTAGGCGTTCGATCAACTCCGCTTAATTATGTTAGATCTCCTCTTAGGTAGGGTCTATTCCTCCTCCACCTAAGCAATTAGATTTGGATTAAGCAACATAATTAAGAACAAACTAAGTAATTTACCATATAACTTAAAAATCAAATAACAAAATCCATCCAGGTTTCATCCCCTTCAGGTACCTGAGGGGTTTAGTTCATAACGAATAAACAAAACATCGCAAGAGAAAAGATAAAACAAAACATAAGAAAACCCTAAAACCCCCTGAAGGAATTGAAGGAGAATTTCACCGTCTTGAGTATAACTCCGACTTCTTGGGATGGATCAACTGGCTATCCTCGCGTTATTCCCTAACTTTGACTTTCTCGGCTTGGCTCCTTGGCCTAGCTTTCGCTTCCCTTCAAAGGTGGTACTTGGGGAATATTTATAGGCTCTTGGAGTGTGATTCTTTCTCCCTAAGTATCCTTTTCCGACTGAAATTGCTCTTTCCAGCGGCAGAGGCACGGCCATGGCATACGCCCGTGTGTATCGAGACCTGACCGTGTTCAGATTTCTAACTTGAGGCACGATCGTGCTTTAGGTGTTCGCGAGGCACGGCCGTGTGTGCTTTAGGCCAGGCCGTGTCAATTTCGTGCTAAGGACCATTTGCTCTGTTTTAGGCCCGTTTTGTGTTCTTTTCATCCTCGGGTGCTTTCCTGGGTATAAGACATGAAAAGAAAGGATTAAAAGCACCTTTTTATATAATACAAGGAATAAATCATCCAAAAGCATATTAAATGTGGGATTAAAATATGTTACTTTTACGGCTTATCAAATACACCCACACTCAAGCTTTTGCTCGTCCTCAAGCAAAATTCTCAACTTATAATTAAAACGAACTTTCCTAATATACAATTCTTATCAACAATGCCTTATCCTAATTTATAGAGAATTCATACATGGATAATTTGATTCAAAGCGTCCTAAAGATTCAAACGAGATAAGTCATAATTTTGTACCTCGAAAACATAGATGTCTTCCCTCTTTTAAATAACTACCTTTTTAATTCAAAATCGACAAGGATTGATATCCTCGCTTAGGATTCACTCATATCACTCTAAAGTGTTGAAGGTTCAGAAAAATATCGCTCATAAGTCGAACTTTTCTCCCATAGGCTTGTCTGAAAATCAAATCTCCACCACTGTAATATGAGATGACAAATAGATCAAAAGGTCTTTGTTAGGGTTGTAATGGGGCTAGGGTAAAAGGTGTGGTCATAGGCTGAAATTAGAGGGTTAGAGTTGAGATCGAATTGACAAGTACCTACCTAAAATTTTTCCGAAACTTCATTAACTGAAAAGTAATAATCCTACTAATACGAGCCTTTTTTTTAAGAACAAACTAATAATACATGATAAATTTAACTATCAGAACAATAAACTTCGGTAACTGATCACATCAAGTCTCGATTAAGGGGTAGTCAAAAGAAAGGGTGGTAACAAATACATGGGCTTTGGGTTAATATTAGTAGGTAAATCAATAAAAAGGGTTTGTCAGGATCAACGGGGTTCACTAGGGGTTAATTGTAAAGGTGGGCTATTTAATGGAATTAGTGGGTTAAAACCTAGGTGCCTTTATCATCTCTGTATATCAAATCATAATTGTGGTCTCGATATGTAAAAACGAGGCAAGTTCTAGAATAACAGTTCATGGTTGACACACTCATAATCAAAAAATGAGCACGAAAAAGAATGTATGCTCTATAAGGTTCAAATACTCACAAAAATTATGGGTGTTTTAACATCATCCTTATGAATTTTAAATTTCAAGGTAGTTTTTAAATTTAGGTCAACAGCCTATCAAAAATTTTAATTCCTGAAAAACAGACTTATCATGCTTGATTCTCGAGTATTCCTTAAATTAAACATCAATGTATAATTAACTATGACTTATTCTAAAACATGTCAATAATCATCACAAATCATCAGAAATTTCATCCTAATTAGTAATATGACAACTTTGCATAAAAATAAGACTAAATCAGGGATTTGAGAATAATGCAAAAAATTAGGTCCTTTTACCCCCCACACTTAAGATGTACATTGTCCTCAATGTACAAAGATAGATAATGCATTTATATTCAAAATCAAAAAGGAGGGGATAGGATACTCCCTGAGGTGTGGACTGTTTCCTTGGAGGAGGGCAGGGGTCGTGGAGGTTATGGTGGAGGATGTGGCAAATACGGCGAAGGCATCGGTATGGTGCTGGTGCTGGTTCCCGAGCTCTGCGCTAGATGAAGAAATTGGGGAACTCATGAAGGATTAGCCAGGGGTTATTGAAACATAATATAAATAAACTAAAGATAAAATTAAAGAAAAGCAAGCTAAAGTGAAGGAGGCTAAGAAGAAAACTGAAATGACAAGAAAATACTAATGAACTATGAAGTCCTTATTAAAGGATGGTTTGCAAGGTGGGAATCAATGCTAAGATTGGGGATGTGGTGGCGGTGGTGAGAGTAGTGAGGTTATCGTGGTGGTTGGCATGATTCCCTAGCAGCCTGGCGAACCTGACACTAAGAAACTAAAAGAAAATTAAACGAAAAGAGCAGTAGAGAAGCTTAGATGAGGAAAATAAAGGAGAAGAGCAGGAAACTGAAATAAGAAAGAAAGCAAAAATAAAAACTAATTGGTCTCAAAGGCCCTTGGCTTGGTGTTGAGACGAAGCTGCCGGCATTAACTCATGTTGATCGTTCTTTGTTAAGGAGTCTATGCGTAGCTTCTTCCGCTTCTTCGGCATGGTGTTGATTTGCTCAATGATCTAGGGTCTTGAAGAGTCTGAGACGGAGGAGAGTGAAAAGGAGAGAAAATAAAGAAGAAATCAGATGGAGGGAAGGGGAAGATGTGAGGGGTTTAAATAGAAGTTCAAATTTTGTGCTCCCCCACGGTCGTGGTCACAGGGTGTGTCGATTTACACGGCCACCTCACACGGTCGTGTTATAGAGGGTGTTGTCACCCTATACCCGTGCTTGATCCTCCCAATCCCGTGCTTGTGAAGTTTTTCTTTTGGCACGGTCGTTCTGCACGGGCATGTCTCCCCCGTGTTCGATAAGTCAATAGCTTCCCACGGTTGCCAGCACGGGCGTGTTCAGTCTGTGGTGTGAAAGTCAGCAGCCTCACACGGTTTCGGGCACGGCCGTACCCTATCTGTCAGTGCCTGTGGGGAGGGTTGTTGGATTCGTGACGTTGGGGAGGGTGGTTGGGCTGACTGAACGGCCTCTGCCCTGTCAGTGTGGCAGTTTAGGTGGTCCACACGGCCACAGACACGACCGTGTGTAAGGCCGTGTGGCCTGAAAAACTTTCATTTTTTTTGTTAGTTTAAAAAGGAAAAGAAGAAGGAAAAACGAAAAGACAAATAAAAACAAATGTAAAAAGAAATGTTGTTAGTATTCGAGTTGCCTACCAAGAAGCGCTTGTTTATAGTCTTAAGCTAGGCTTTTCCTCGTTTATTGAAAATTTTACGGAGGTTTAAAGGTTTGAATATCTTCCCTCGTACTTACAATTTTATTCTTTTGACAAAGTTGAAGTCGAGAAGCGTTTACTTTGAAAGTACCGAATATTGGATTGCTTACCTCGACTATTCCGTGTGGGAAGATATCATGCACCTTGAGAGGGATTTCTCTCTTTGCCTTCAGGTCTGTGGTAGTGATTTGGGGTTCGATTTTGTCTAACAGTACTTGGTTTCCTATTTTGAAGTGATTAGACGTCCCCATGAGCTCTTCTTGTGGTTCCTCGGGTTTTACTTCGTGTGAATCTAGCTCTCCTTTGATCTCTGTCTTCTGTGTCTCTAAATTGTCGACCCTAATGCTTTGTTCCTCGTGTAACTTTACTTTGTCGATATGAGCCGGCTTAGGGTTTAGGCCTTGTGATGTTTCCTGTGATGAAGATTGAATAATATGATTATCAACTGAAATGGCTTTCTTACCTTCATTGACTGTTGTCCTGGCCGAGCCGAGAACTTGAAGATTGACCGATTCATCTCCTACACGAAGTATGAGCTCACCTGTAGCAACATCAATTTTTGTTCTGGCAGTTGCTAGAAAAGGCCTTCCTAAAATTAAAGGGATTGAATTATCCTCATCCATGTCTAAGACAACAAAGTCTACTGGGAAAACAAATTTATCGATTTTGACAAGAACATCTTCGATAATGCCCCTAGGAAATCTAACAGTTTTATCAGCTAATTGAATACTCATCCTAGTTTGTTTGGGCTTCCCTAGACCTAGTCGTTTAGACAGTGAGTAAGGCATGACGTTTATGCTTGCCCCTAGATCAGCTAACGCATTATCAATATGTAGACTACCAATTAAACATGGAATTGTAAAACTCCCTGGATCATTTAGTTTCTGTGGTAGTCTATTTTGTAACATCGCCGAGCATGTTGCGTTTAGTTCCACGTGGTACTCTTCATCTATTTTGCGTTTGTTGGTCAAGAGCTGTCTTAAAAATTTTCTCGAATCTGGCATCTGAAAAAGAGCTTCAAGAAGAGGTAAGTTAATATGTAATTTCTTTAAAAGTTTAAGAAACTTACCGAACTGTTCCTCTAAATCGTTTCTTTTTATAGCTTCAAGATAAGGTATGCGAGGTTAATACTCTTTAATTACCAGTTTTGGCTTCTCTTGTGGTACCTCTATTTTACCTTCGTCTACATTCTTTTCCGGTATTGAATCAGGTTCAGCTAATCCGTTACTGTCCTGAGCTGTGATTGCTTGAATTTGCTCCTTAGGATTAACCTCAGTGTTACTTGGTAGACGTCCTTGCGGTCGTTCTGACATTAGTTTTGCGAGTTGTTCGACTGCATTAGTCACTTCCTTGACTGACTTAGCAATTTCATCGAGTCATCTCTCGTTACTTTTGATTGCTCTATTAGTTTCTTGGAGATGTTCCTCGAGGGTTGGTTTCTTTTCTTGTGGATAGGGCTGATTTCGGAAGTTTTGAGGAGGTTGTTGCCTTTGATTTCCTTGGTTTCCTTGTCCTCCCCAAGAAAAATTTGGGTGGTTCCTCCAACCTAGATTGTAAGTATTACTATAAGGATTATTATTAGATCAGAAATTATTACCTATATAGTTCATCTGTTCATCTCCTGCTCCCGGTTGGTAGGGTGGGTACTCAGGATTCGCCACAGTTCCACTTGTGTCGCACTGCATGACTGGATGTTCCTGTGAGGAACACAAATTATCAATCTTTTTATCCATCATCTCTAGCTGCATTGATAGCATGGTCATGGCATCGACGTTGAAAACTCCTGCCGATTTTGTCGGTTTGGTCCTTGAAGCTTGCCACTAATTGTTTAATGAGATCTCCTCAATGAACTCGTAGACTGCTTCTGGATTTTTGTTGTTCAGCGTTCCACCGGCGGCTGAATCTATCAGTTGTCTCGTTGAAGGGTTTACACCGTTATAAAAGGTTTGGACTTGTAGCCACAAGGGTAGGCCATGGTGTGGGGACCTTCTCAAGAGATCTTTGAATCTCTCTCATGCGTCGTATAGCGTTTCTAAATCCATCTGCACAAAAGAAGAGATATCATTCCGTAATTTGGCCGTTTTGGCTGGTGGAAAATATTTCATCAAAAACTTTTCGGTCATCTGATCCCATGTAGTGATTGACCCTCATTGTAACGAGTTTAACCACTGTTTGGTTTTATTTCTCAATGAAAAAGGGAATAACCGAAGACGTATGGCATCATCAGAAACGCCATTTATTTTGAAGGTATCACAGAACTCAAAAAAGTTAGCTATGTGCGTGTTTGGATCTTCGCCCTGCAAACCATCAAATTGAACAAACTGTTGAATCATTTGTATTGTGTTAGGCTTTAATTCAAAATTGTTAGCAGATATAACAGGCCTAACAATACTAGATTCTGCTCCTGTTAAATACAGATTCGCATAATCGAACATTGTGTGTGGAGCATTGTTTTCCCCCAAATCGTGTGGTTGTGGGTTGTTTTCATCCATCCCTTCAGTAGGATTGGATCTATCTTCTTTCTCTCTCTCTGAGTAATCTAGGGCTCGCCTGGTTTCCCGATGATTCCTACGAGCGGTAGTTCGATTTCGTTGTCGAATATCAAAGTTCCTCTCGGGTTTCTTCTAGTCATAAACTAGAGGTACCTACTGGAAAAGAAAGAAAGAAAATTTCAGCAAACAGAAAAAACAAAAATAGAAAAGAAAAATAAATTGCGAAAAATAAAAATTAGGGTTAAAGAAATAAAAATAGTGTTTTCTTAATATTTTAGTTCCCCGGCAACGGCGCCAAAAACTTGATCGCTGCAAACCAGAGCTTTAAATATTTATAAAAGAATGATCAAACCTGGAGACTAACTCTGACAACGATACTAAGGCAAGTGTACCTATCGAACAGTAGTATAGCTTAGGCAAGACCGGTTATCGAACCCAAAGGAACTAAAAGTATTAATACTCACTTTCTTTTTATTATTTAGCCTTAAAATTAGAGTGAAGATTGCTTTTAAACTAAATTGACGACAACTAAACTAAGGACACAAGGACAAGAAGACGAACTGGAAAATAACTTTGAAGAAAAACTCAGTTGATTCCGACGATACCTTCGGGAAGAATCCACCTAGACTTCACTTATTATCTAACCCAAAATTATATGATTTCTTTACTTAGCTTGATCCGTGAGACCCCCTAACCTATATTAAACCCTCTCTCGAGGCGAATAACGTCTAACCCTAGGTTAATTAGTAGAACTCTCGTTCGCTTATAATAACCCCCTAGGATAGCAGTAAATCGATCAATGGACTCTCATATTAGGTTTCACCCTAATCTGGCAAAATCTCATAACCCTATCTTTAGGCGTTCGATCAACTCCGCTTAATTATGTTAGATCTCCTCTTAGGCAGGGTCTATTCCTCCTCCACCTAAGCACATTAGATTTGGATTAAGCAACATAATTAAGAACAAACTAAGTAATTTACCATATAACTTAAAAATCAAATAACAAAATCCATCTAGGTTCCATCCCCTTCAGGTATCTGAGGGGTTTAGTTCATAACGAATAAACAAAACATCGCAAGAGAAAAGATAAAACAAAACATAAGAAAACCCTAAAACCCCCTGAAGGAATTGAATGAGAATGCTGCCGTCTTGAGTATAACTCCGGCTTCTTGGGATGGATCAACTGGCTATCCTCGCGTTATTACCTAACTTTGACCTTCTCGGCTTGGCTCCTTGGCCTAGCTTTCGCTTCCCTTCAAAGGTGGTACTTGGGGAATATTTATAGGCTCTTGGAGTGCGATTCTTTCTCCCTAAGTATCCTTTTCCGACTGAAATTGCTCTTTCCAGCGACAGAGGCACGGCCATGGCACACGCTCGTGTGGATCGAGACCTGACCATGTTCAGATTTCTAACTTGAGGCACGGTCGTGTGTGACGAAGTTGAGGCCGTGCTCTAGGTGTTCATCGAGGCACTGCTGTGTGTGCTTTGGGCCAGGCCATGTCAATTTCGTGCTAAGGCCCATTTGCTCCATTTTAGACCCGTTTTGTGTTCTTTTCATCCTCGAGTGCTTTCCTGGGTATAAGACATGAAAAGAAAGGATTAAAAGCACCTTTTTATATAAAACAAGGAATAAATCATCCAAAAGCATATTAAATGTGGAATTAAAATATGTTACTTTTATGGTTTATCACTGTCAATCCTTTAATTTCATGTTTTATACTTAGGAGAGCATAAGAGGATGAAAAGAACGAGAAACAGGCCAAAAATGGAGAAAATGGGCCAAATTAAGAAATCCACACGGCCTGGAGTTTGCCGCACGGTCGTGCCACTTTAGCAGACTCGAACACGGCCCAAGGCTCGATTCACACGGGCGTGTCCCTGCCATGACATGTTTTAATTCCACTCGAAAAAGGATACTTAGAGGCAAAGAAAGACATTCCGAAAGCCTATATAAACACCCTAGAGGGAAACCTAAAGGGGGCGTTCGAGAGTTCGACAGAAGGCCTCTGTCAGGGCTTTTGACAGGAGCGAAGCCAGAGAGATCTAAATACAGGGGATTACTCCAAGAAAGCCAGTTGATCCATCTCAGAAGCCAAAATCACGCTCAAGACTGAGGATCTTCCCTTCAATTTCCTTCAGGGGGTTTTAGGGTTTTCTTTATGTTTTGTTATTTAATTTCTTCTGAGATGTATTCTTTTATAATTATGAACTAAACCTCTCAAATACCTGAGGGGGATGAAACCTAAGACGGATCTTGTTATTGTCTTCTGAACTGTATGATGAATACTTAATTTGTTCTTAATTATGTGTTCTTAATTCTTGCTTTAATATTTCAGGATATTAATTCAAGTATTGATGTGCTTATTTAGAGGAGCAAAAGTCCCTGTTTAAGAGTAGATCTAGCATAGTTAAGCGGAGTTGATTGCACTCCTAGAAATAGGACGACAAAAATCTGTCGGATTAGGGTCAGACCTAATATGGAAGTCCACGGATCGAATTAATGCAACACTAGGGATTTTAATTAGAAAGAGATTTCAATTAATCAACCTAGGGTTAGACGTTAGTAGCCTCGAAAGAGGTACTAATATAAATTAGGGAATCTTACGGATCAAGTCAAGTGGATTCTTCCTCGTGTATTGTCTTAATCAATTAGTTTCCTCAAAAGTATTTTCCTAATTCATTTTCTGTGTCTTAGCATCCTTCGCTTAATAATTAGTTAGATAAACATTAAACCCTTTTATTTTAGGCTAAATAATAGAAAGAAAGTCAGTACTAGTACTTTTGGTTCCCTTGGGTTCGACATTTCGTTCTTGCCACTAAGCTATACTACTGTTCGATAGGTGCGCTTGCCTTAATCCTGGTGATAGTTAGTTTTTAGGCTCGATCATTCTTTTAATAAATATTAAAGCTTTCAGATACACGATCAAGTTTTTGGCGCCATTGCCGGGGAACTGAAATATTAGGAACACTCATTTTTTATTACTTTAGCCATTTTTCTTTTATTTATTTATTTCTTTCTAATTTTCAATTTTTGTTTTCTAATCTCTCTTTTATTTTTCTGATAGGTTTTTCTAGTTTATGACTCGAAGGAACCCGTCAGGACCCTTGATTTTTGACAGAGATATAGAAGGTACCATTCATAGAAACCGTAGAGAAATAAGGTGAAGCCCACAATACACAAAAGAAGAGCAAGAGGACAACACCAATACTACCGAAGAGATGGCTGATAATAATCTGCTACCTCCTATGGTTGTCACAAACCCGGTGAATCAAAATCCTGCTCCTCGTACTATGTATGATTGTGCTAAACCTAATTTTACAAGAACTAAGTCAAGTATTGTTAGACCTGCTATCGCTGCAAATAATTTTGAACTAAAACCTAACACAATTCAGATGATACAACAATTTGTTCAATTTGATGGTTTGCAAGATGAAGATCCAAGCAATCAGTACTTGGCGAATTTCCTAGAATTTTGCAATACTTTCAAAATAAATGGTGTTTCTGATGATGCCATTCGCCTTCGATTGTTTCCATTCTCATTGAGAAACAAAGCTAAACAATGGTTGAACTCGTTACCACGAGGATCAATCACTACATGGGAACAAATGACCAAAAAGTTCTTATTAAAATATTTTCCACCGGCCAAAACGGCCAAGTTGAGGAATGATATCTCTTCTTTTGTGCAGATGGATTTAGAGACACTTTACGATGCATGTGAGAGATACAAGGATTTACTAAGAAGGTGCCCTCACCATGGGTTACCTTTGTGGCTCCAAGTTCAAACCTTTTACAACGATGTGAACCCCTCAACTAGGCAGTTGATTGATTCAGCCGCCGATGGAACCCTGAACAACAAGACCCCAGAAGCGGCTTACGAATTTATTGAAGACATGTCACTGAATAACTATCAGTGGCAAGTCACGAGGACAAAGCCAACAAAAGTAGCCAGTGTTTTCATCCTCAACGCAGTGACCATGCTATCAAACCAGGTGAATAAAAAGATTGATGGTTTTTATAGTTCTTTGCAGGTACATCCAGTAATGAAGTGCGATATGAATGGATGAGTGATAAACCGTAATTTGAACATATTTTAATCCCACATTTAGCATACTTTTGGATGATTTATTCCCTGAATTGTGTAATTTGGTGCTCTTAATCCTTTGTTTTCATGTTTTATACTCAGGTAAGCACCGGATGATGAAAAGAACGAGAAACGGGACCAAAACAGGGTAAATGGGCCATATCACGAAATCGACATGGCCTGGGCCCAAGACCACATGGTCGTGCCTCATTGATGGACCCGAACACGGCCTGGCCACGATTCACACGGGCATGTGCCATGGGCGTGTCCTTAACGTGACAAAGAAGAGTTTCATTCGGATTAGGGTACTTAGAGGCAAAGAAAGCCATTCCAAAAGCCTATATAAACACCCTAGAGGCCAACCTTCAAATGGGGGTCCAGTTGGGAGTCCAGTTGAGAGTCTAGTTAGGCGTCCAGCTAGGCCGAAGAGCCAAGCCGGAGAGGCCAGAATTGTGGAATTTACTCGAAGAAAGCCAGTTGATTCATCTCAAGAAGTAGGAATTATACTCAAGACGGAGGATCTTCTCTTCAATTCCTTCAGGGGGTTTTAGGGTTTTTCTTATGTTTTGTTTTATATTTTCTTTTGAGATGTATTCTTTTATCATTATGAACTAAACCCCTTAAATACCTGAGGGGGATGAAACCTAAAACGGATCTTGTTATTGTTTTCTGAACTATATGGTAAATACTTGATTTGTTCTTAACTATGTGTTCTTAATTCTTGTTTTGATATTCTAGGATATTGATTCAAGTATTGATGTGCTTAGGCAGTGCAGCAAAAGTCCCTATTTAAGAGTAGATCTAGCATAGTTAAGCGGAGTTGATCGCAACCCTAGAAATAGGATGACGAAAATCTGCCGGATTAGGGTTAAACCTAATATGAGAGTCCGTAGATTGAGTTAATGCAAATCCAGGGTTTTAATTAGAAAGAGATTTCAATTAATCAACCTAGGGTTAGACGTTAGTAGCCTCGAAAGAGGTATTAATATACATTAGGGAATCCTACGGATCAAGTCAAGTGAATAAATCGTCTGGTTTAGAGTTAAATAACAAGTGAAGTCTAGGTGGATTCTTCCTTGGGTATTATCTTAATCAATTGGTTTTTCCCCACAAGTATTTTTCCCAATTCATTCTCTTTGTCTTTGCATCTTTAGCTTAATGGTTAGTTAATTTTAGATTAATTAATAATTCCCTTAATTCTTAGCTAAATAATAAAAAGAAAGTTAGTGTTAGTACTTTTGGTTCCTTTGGGTTCGACAATGCGGTCTTGCTGCTAAACTATACTACTGTTCGATAGGTGCGCTTACCTCAATCGTTGTCATAGTTAGTTTCTAGGCTCGATCATTCTTTTTATAAATTTTTAAGACTCTGACACACGATCAAGGAGGGATGAGCAATACAGAATACCCATCTTACAACCCGAGCACTGAAAACGAACAAGTTCACTATATGGGTAATAATTCTAGACCTCAAAATAACCCGTATAGTAATACTTATAATCCAGGTTGGAGGAACCACCCCGATTTCCTATGGGGTGGCCAAGGAAATCAGAGACAACAACCTTTCACAAGCTTTCAACAGCAACCCTACCTACAAGAAAAGAAGCCAAACCTTGAGGAGATGCTAACAAAATTTATAGCGGTGTCAGAAACCCGTTTCCAAAACACCGAAACAACACTCAAAAATCAAGAAGCATCGATTCAAGGGATCAAGAACCAATTAGGGCAACTTGCTAAGCAGTTCTCTGAACGATCACAAGGAAGCCTGCCAAGCAACACTGAAACTAACACAAAGGAGCAACTTCAAGCAATATTCGCTCATGATAGTGAAGGGTTAGATGACACCAATTTGAGGCAAGAGAATATGGTAGAGGAAGGTAAGGGTGGTGTAAGTCATGATAAGCCAAAACCGGTAATTAAATAGTACCAACCTCGTGTACCATACCACAATGTGATGAAGAAAGACAACACAGATGAACAATTCGGTAAATTTCTTAAAATTTTAAAGAAATTACATATTAACTTACCGTTTCTTGAAGCTCTTTCGCAGATGCCAGATTCAAGGAAATTTCTAAAAGAACTTTTGACAAACAAACGAAAGTTAGACGAGGAGTCGCATGTGGAGCTAAACGCAGTGTGCTCAGCAATTTTGCAAAATAAACTACCACGAAAATTAAAAGATCCAGGGAGTTTTACAATTCCGTGCTTAATTGGTAGTTTATCTGTTGATAATGCTTTAGCTGATTTAGGGGCAAGCATCAATGTCATGCTAAAATGTTTAAACAGCTAGGTCTAGGGAAACCCAAACAAACTAGGATGAGCATTCAATTAGCTAATAAAACTATTAGAATTCCTACAGGTATAATCGAAGATGTACTAGTCAAGATTGAAAAATTCATATTCCTAGTAGACTTTGTCGTTTTAGATATGGATGAGGACAATAATATTCCTTTAATTTTTGGAAGACCCTTTTTAGCAACTGCTAGAACTAAAATTGATGTTGGTACAGGAGAACTTATACTTCGTGCAGGTGACAAAATGATCACTATTCATGCTCTTGACACAGCTAGAACATCGAGCAATAAAGGTGAGAATGTAAATTCTATTAATGACCATTCGGTTCAACCTTCTTTTCAGGAAATATAATGAAACTACACAGCTGAGCTTCATCTTACACCTTGTGCCAACAAAGAAATAACTCATGAGGAACGAAGGCTTCAGATCAATGAACTAGATGAGTGGAAGCCACATGTCAAGGAGAAACCAAGAACACACGAAGCAGAACCAAAGCAAAACCATGTCAAACTTAAGGATGGGACAACCCAATTTAAGAATGAAGATCAGGTATTGTTGGATAAAACAGACCCTCAGATCGCCACTTCAGACCTTGATACAAACAAAGAAACCCCTTTTGAGGTACTGAATGCATAAGAAAGGATTTTCAACTCCTCAAATCACCATGATTATGCGAATAAAAGGTAAGTCTAATTTAAGACTTTAAAAAAGAGCTTCTCGGGAGGCAACCCAAGCACTAACTTCACTAATGTCATATTTTCAATTTTTAGCATCTAACTACAAACTAACCAATTTAATAAAACGCAGGTTTCTCTTTCCACACGGCCTTGCACACTAGCGTGGCCATGGCAGTATGGACACTACGAAAAGATACATGGGCGTGGCGATAATCGTGCGGAAACAGGACAAAATTTTCCCCAAGCCACGGGCTCTGACTAAATGCCACAGCCGTGCGATACGACCGTGGTCGACACTGAGAAATCTACACGGGCGTGAGACACGCCCTTGCCCCCAGGCCGTGGCCGATTCTGATCAAACCACATGGGCGTGGGCAGCAACCAAGACCTTTGAGTCCATTTATTTTTTCATTTTCTTTTATTTTTAAATTCTTTTATCTTTCTTGTCTTTAATTTATATTATCATATTTTAATTGCTTTAATTTAGGTTTAAAAGGCTGTTAGGGAATCACCACACCACGACCCTAGTATCCACCGTGCCTATCTTTCTAAGGATTTCATCCAAAATTCAGGAAGTTTCACTTCTCCCTCTCTCTTATGGTATCATGCTATTAATCTCTAGACATATATATCTTTGTACATTGAGGGCGATGTACATCTTAAGTGTGGGGGGTGAATTCTAAAAGTTCCTAACTTGTTGCATTATTCTCAAATCCCTGAATTTTGTCTTTTCTTTCTTATATCACTATTAGAACAAATTCTGATTGATTTATGATTTCTATTGATGTGTCTTGAATTAAAACATAAGCAGTTGTGCATTGATTGTTTAAACTTAAAGGCTTTAGAGAATCAAACATGATAAGTTGATTTTTTTTAAATTAAAAATTTGCTAGGTTGTTTTCTCAAGTTTAGGTATTATCTTGAAGTTTGAAGTTCACAGGGTTGACATCAAAAGCAAATAATTTCTGTGAGATCTTGAGCCTTTAAAGCATACATTCTTTCGTGCTCACTTTTATTGTTTCTTTGAGTGAGTTAATATCAATCTGTTATTCTAGAACTTGCTTCGATTATACATGTCAAGACCACTTTTTTATTTGATATACTGAGATGATAAAGGCACCTAGGATTCAACCCACTTACTTCCCAAAAGGCCTACCTTCATGTTTAACCCTTAGTGAACCCCATTGATCCTAACAACCCATTCATTAATTTACCCTTAACGTTAACCTAAAACTCATTCTTTTTGATTCATAAATAAATTTTCCCTATTGAATTAACTCCTTTTTGTCGAGATTTGATTTGAGAAGTTGCCTAACTATGTTTTCCATTTCAGTTGTTAAATTCTATTATTGTACTTGATTTGTTCTAAAAAAAGGGGGTTGAAAGTATATCCATTAGTTCTATGTTTTTATGAGCTTAAACAGTAAATCTCACATTTTTAGAAGAAGCTCGTATCATTAATGTAATTATTCATTTTTAGTCTATTTTTCTAGTTAGGTAATTTGTCAATTCGATGTCGATTCTAACCTCCTCTTTCAGCCTGTGACCACGCCCCCTAATCAAGCCACGTTACAACCCTTTTTAAAGACCTTTTGATCGATGTATCATCTCAATTTATAGTGTGGAGATTTGATGTGCTTATTTAGAGGAGCAAAAATCCTTGTTTAAGAGTAATCTAGCATAGTTAAGCGGAGTTGATCGCACTCCTAGAAATAAGATGACGAAAATCTATCGAATTATGGTCAAACTAATATGGGAGTCCACAGATCGAATTAATGCAACACTAGGGGTTTTAATTAGAAAGAGATTTCAATTAATCAACTTAGGGTTAGTCGTTAGTAGCCTCGAAAGAGGTATTAATATAAATTAGGAAATCCTACGGATCAAGTCAAGTGAATAAATCATCTGGTTCAGAGTTAAATAACAAGTGAAGTCTAGGTGGATTCTTCCTCGGGTATTGTCTTAATCAATTAGTTTTCTCAAAAGTATTTTCCCAATTCATTCTCTGTGTCTTAGCATCCTTCGCTTAATAATTAGTTAGATAAACATTAAACCCTTTTATTTTAGGCTAAATAATAGAAAGAAAGTCAGCACTAGTACTTTTGGTTCCCTTGGGTTCGACATTCCGGTCTTGCCACTAAGCTATACTACTGTTTGATAGGTGCGCTTACCTTAATCGTGGTGATAGTTAGTTTTTAGGCTCGATCATTCTTTTTATAAATATTAAAGCTTTCAAATACACGATCAGGATAAGTGGGATAAAACCTAAGTGCCTTTATCATCTCAGTATGTCAAATCAAAGGTGTGGTCTTGACATGCATAATCGAAGCAAGTTCTAGAATAATAAATCAATACACACTCATAACCAATAATAAAGTAAGCAAGAAAAGTGTATGTTCTAAAGGCTCAAAATCTCACAAAAATTACGGTTTTTGATGTCAATCTCGCAAATCTCAAACTTAAAGGTAATATTTGAATTTAGGGAAACAACCTAACAAATTTTAATTCTGAAAATAGACTTATCATGCTTGATTCTCTAATGTCTTAAAGTTTAAATAATCAATGCACAATTACCTATGAATTTAATCTAAAACACATCAATGATAATCACAAATCAATAGGGATTCATTCTAATAGTAATATGAGAAAATTATTTAATCACAAGATAAAATTCAGGGATTTTTCACATAATCATATAAATAACCTCCCCACACTTAAGATGTATATTGTTCTCAATGTATAAACAAATATAATCATAGTATAAACAGAATATCATAAGAGAGGGAGAAAATTGAAACAGTATAAACTATTTATCGCTCAAATACCGAAATTGATTATAAAAGTTTCTTTAACGAACCCTCGAGGTCCAAATCATGCATTAGGATCGGGTCGAGACTAAATCAGAATCGTATGAATTTTTTTGCAAAATCCCAAATTTATTTCATTTACAAGGGTCCCACGCCCGTGTTGCTGGGCCGTGTGGTAAAGCTAATTTTCACAAATAAGGCTATTTTCCAAACCATATTTCTCACTCATTTGATCCTTATTCTTCACCCACATTTAATACATACAAAATCCAATTTAAGATATTCAACCGAGCCTTATTCTTAATACCATTTGTTAGTCGCACACTTCATATAATTAACAAGAAACGTATATAGGCTCAATTCTCATTAAATTTCTCTTGTACTTATACTTTTTCACATTATGTATTCATATAACATATAACAATCATACATCTGTATTTCATGTACATTTTTATAACAATTTGTCTTGGTTTCAAACTACTTCATATTGGAGTTTACTTATCAAATCATTTGAAACATCGTCTTTACACATATAGTGCACTTGAGGTGCACAATTCTATAATTATGAATGAACACATTTATCAAATATATGCCATGTTTATATATATATATATCATAGTCTCATATTTCCATGTATCAATTACCATCATTTCCTCGTATTTCAACAAATACGTGTAACAATTCATAAACATGCAATTCACCAACTCTTCCTGCCAATCACAATTTAAATCGACAAATCACTTACTGAGCCCAATTCCAATGTTCACTAAAATCTATCATATAAATTTGGATGTACGTATCCACCAATAAATTCCATGTACAGGTATCATCATCTCATATTTCCACATACATTTACTTTCCACATTATGAACTCAAATAACATATACAAGACATACCACTGTATTTCAAATATGTTTTCATATTATATCATTTAGAATTTAGATTATTTCCTATTAGAACTCTTCTCATTAACTCATTTGGAATACCAATTCATACGGAAAATACACTCAAGGGTGTACAAATATATATAATCATAAATGAACTCATTCATCAGCCAAGTTCTATGTTCATGTCTCATCAACTCGTATTTCCTTATATCACATAATATATACCATGATTGATGAGCTCATCAAAACCATGATTTCCATTCCCTTGTTATTTTTTTCATATTTATCCCGTTGAATTTCTCGAAATTTTGATGGATTTTTAGGGGTACACTTTAGTGTACAAATCCGGGTCCGTCAATTCATATTCGTGTGCGCACATTTCCATTTCAGAGAGCACACTCCCGCGAACCTCATCCTTACAGCGGGATTACCAGTCCAGACTAAACCCCCTGCAACGACAATTACTCTAATGAGCTTGGATCTGAATTACCAGTCCAGGCTAAATTCAGACCCTAATTCGGATTACCCGTTCGGGCTAAATCCATTTTCCACATATTCTTCGGGAGGGCTATATCGGGATAGGATCATCCGTCCTAGCTAGATCCTTTTTACCGTCAATTCCTTTTCAGAGATCCATCGAATTCTCCTTTCATTCAACCGAGATTTCTTCCCCTTTTTATCAAATATATCAATGTTTCATCTATTTTCATTCAAAACATTCAATTCATATTCACATCAACTACATTTCAAGCATTTAAGAATATAATTCAAGTTACACGAACTTACAATTTGAATTTTATACCATAACGATAATCTTAGTTTCATAATAAATATTTGAAATAAAACATTATATCATTTCTATTTCAAGGTTTATCGATTATAATCGGGCATGTGATCAATTTATACATAAGTCATTCATATATTTTCCTCCTCCTTCTCTCACAGCCTTAGTATAAATAACACATTTGTAAGTAACATTATCTATAATTTTTCACTATTTATTTATGTGAATATTCAAGCTGTTCATCCATGCCATAGTCACTAAATTATTTCTATCTTGAGCTACAGAACTCCAAATTAAGATCCGCTAATTTTCTCTAAAACTAGACTTAGATATCTTCTAACCATAAAGTTTTAGAATTTTTGGTTTAGCCAATAAGTACAGTTTATTCTTTAAAGTCACACATCTTCTGTTGTCCGATAGTTCCAACCCCTCTTCACTAAAAATTAATTATCTCATCATACTGAATTTGGATAATGTTAACGTTTGTTTCTTTTGAAAATAGACTCATTAATAATTTTAGGTATATAAATTATAGCCCATAATTATTTTTCTCCAATTTTTTATTATTTTCCAAAGCCAGAACAGAGGAACCTGAAATCATTCTGACCTTGTCTCACAAAACCTATTATATCGCATGATTTACAATTCCATTGCTTACACCATTTATTCTATAAGAAACTAGACTCAATAATATTTAATTCCATATTTTATTCATCCTATAATTTAATTTCTACAATTTTTGGTGATATTTCAAAGCTAGACTACTGTTGCTGTCCAAAACTGTTTTAGTGCAAAGTGTTGATTTTCATAGTTCATACAATTCAGTCCTTGTCCAATTAACCCCTCAATTAAGCTAATTTTTCTCAATTAATACCTTATTATGTCATTTTAAACTACTTCCTAACCCTTGAAAATCATAACTTTAGCATTAAACCTTAATTCCAAACTCTTTTACAATTAGGTTTTAAAACCAATTTCCATCAATTTTACTTGATAAAATCATCATATATCAAAATTAAAGCTTCAATTCTATATTTATTCATCATATGCTTCCAGAACTCATCCATAGCAACTATTAGCCATAGAATCAAAAACTAATGACTTAGTAAGTTGGACCCAATTGTAAAAGTCTAAAAACATAGAAATTTCAAGGAGAAAGCAAGAATTAAACTTACATGAAGCTAGATTATGAAAACCAGCTTGAACCCTCTTCCATGGCTATTTTTCAGCTGATGAAAATGAAGAGAAATGAAGAGAATTCTAGATATTCCAATTTGGTCCCATTTTTATTTAACTAATTTTAGCAATTTTCTAATTTTGCCTTTATTTCACACATTTCCTGATTTTTCTCAGCTATTGCCACCCAAAATATCTCCTATGGGCTTATTTGCACTTTGGGTCTTTCCTCATTTGACAATTAAGCTATTTAATCCTTCTAGCAACTTTTACACCTTTTTCAATTTAGTCCTTTTTATTTAATTAATCACCCAAATGTCAAAATTTTCTAACGAAATTTTAATACTACCTTATTGGCATTCTGTAAATATTCATAAAAATATTTACGACTAGGTTTATAATACCAAGATCTCAATACCTCTTTTTCTCAATTTTTTGACCAAATAAATCTTTATAAAACACAATTTACTATTTCAAAAAAAATTTAAAAGCTACATTTGGCTCATAAATATTAAATAATATAATCTACGAGTTCATTTTTCAGATTTGGTGATCTCGAACCACTATTTCCGACATCGCTGAAATTTGGGCTATTATAAACTGCCCTGAATAATGGATGAAATTCTCAAAATAGTGAAAAACGGAATGATAGACAAAGCTAAATGTAGAGCATGATTCTGAGCAACTTATAAGAAAATAAACACAAATACTGAAGAGGATTAAATGATTAAAACTCGATTAGGAACAATTATTAGAAAGAAAAATATAGTTCAAAATATAAAAATAAACATAAACATAAAATAAAAATAAAGACAAATGAACTCAATTGTCCTCATCATCAGACTCGTCGTGAGTAGTCGGCGCCGAAGATGAAATTTGGAGATAGTGGCAAATCTGCTGTAATGTAGCCTCAAGACTGTCGAACCACTGGAAGCACTACTGCTAGAAGCGAGTAAGATGCTCGGATATGCCGTCAAAGTGGTAGCAAAAGAAGGAGGAGGTCGGTGACTCAGAGGTGGAGGATGAGGTTGGTCCTCATGAGAGGGAGGAACATCATTAGTGGCGTCCTCGGGTTCATCATGAGAATCAGCATGAGACAATTGGTACTGAGGGGGGTCCACTCCACAACGTCGCTCTATCATCCTCATGTGGATCATGGTAGATAGGCCTTGCGGGGACATCCGGCTGACTAATGTGAGTAATGAGGATTCCTCCGGTGTGTCTAAAAGGCTGAAGTGTCGAGCGATACGAGTCACATAAGGACGTAAGCAAATAGGGCCCTTCCTGTGGCGTTCGGTCTGATGGCAAAAAGCGAGGGTAATTAAGTATGCCAAGTCAAATACATGCCTTTGCGCCATGCTCCATAAAAAATAGGTGTCATGAGTATTAACGACGCCAGTGCTCTCTCGCTGACCTGTTAAGGTGTGAGCTAATTGATCGTTGAAATCAGAGCTTTAAAAATTTATAAAAGAATGATCGAACCTGGAGACTAACTCTGACAATGATTAAAGGCAAGTGTACCTATCGAACAGTAGTATAGCTTAGGCAAGACCGGATTATCGAACCCAAAGGAACTAAAAGTACTAATACTAACTTTCTTTTTATTATTTAGCCTTAAAAACGGAGTGAAGTTGCTTTTAAACTAAATTGATGACGACTAAGCTAAGGACACAAAGACAAAAAGAACGATTTGGAAAATAACTTGAAGAAAAACTCAATTGATCACGACAATACCCTCAGGAAGAATCCACCTAGACTTCACTTGTTATCTAACCCCGAATTATACGATTTCTTTACTTAGCTTGATCCGTAGGACTCCCTAACCTATATTAAACCCTCTCTCGAGGCGAATAACGTCTAACCCTAGGTTAATTAGTGGAACTCTCATTCACTTATAATAACCCCCTAGGATAGCAGTAAATCGATCAATGGACTCCCATATTAGGTTTCACCATAATCCGGCAAAATCTCGTAACTCTATCTCTAGGCGTTCGATCAACTCCGCTTAATTATGTTAGATCTACTCTTAGGCAGGGTCTATTCCTCCTCCACCTAAGCACATTAGATTTGGATTAAGCAACTAATTAAGAACAAAATAAGTAATTCATCATATAACTTAAAAACCAAATAACAAGATTCGTCTAGGTTTCATCCCCTTCACGTATCTGAGGGGTTTAGTTCATAATGAATAAAGAAAACATTGCAAGAGAAAAGATAAAACAAAACATAAGAAATCCCTAAAACCCCCTGAAGGAATTGAAGAAGAATTCTGCCGTCTTGAGTATAACTCCGGCTTCTTGGGATGGATCAACTGGCTATCCTCGCGTTATTCCCTAACTCTGACCTTCTCGGCTTGGCTCCTTGGCCTAGCTTTGACACCTTTTCAAAGGTGGCACTTAGGGGATATATATAGGCTCTTGGAATGTGATTCTTTCTCCTTAAGTATCCTTTTCCGACTGAAATTGCTCTTTCCAGCGACAGAGGCACGGCCATGGCACACGCCCGTGTGTATCAAGTTCAGACCGTGTTCGGATTTCTATCTTGAGGCATAGTCGTGTGAGGCGGAGTTGAGGTCGTGCTCTTGGTGATCATCGAGGCACGGCTGTGTGGACTTTGGGCCAGGTCGTGTCAGTTTCGTACTAAAGCCCATTTACTCCGTTTTGGGCCTGATTTGTGTTCTTTTCATCCTCGGGTGCTTTCCTGGTTATAAGACATGAAAAGAAAGGATTACAAGCACATTTTTATAAAAATCAAGGAATAAATCATCGAAAAGCATATTAAATGTGGGTTAAAATATGTTACAATTACGGTTTATCAAAAACCCCCACACTTAAGCTTTTGCTTGTCCTCAAGCAAAATTCTCAACTCACAATTAAAACGAACTTTCCATGATCTACAATTCTTATCAACAATGCTTCATCATAATTCATAGATAATTCATACATGGATAATTCAATTCAAAGAGTCCTAAAGATTTAAACTAGATAAGTCATGAGTTTGTACTTCGAAAACATAGGTGTCTCCCTTTATTTAAGTAGCTACCTTTTCAATTCAAAACCGACAAGGATTGATGTCCTCACTAAGGATTCACTCAAATCACTCTTAAAGTGTTTAAGGTTCAGGAAAAGATCGCTCATAAGTCGTACCTGAAAAGTTAATCCCATAGGCTTGCCTGAAAATCAAATCTCCACCACTGTAATATGAGATGATAAACAGATCAAAAGGTCTTTGTTAGGGTTGTAACGGGTCTAAGGTTAAAGGTGTGGATAAAGGCTGAAATTAGAAGGTTAGAATCGAGATCGAATTGACAAGTACCTACCTAAGAATACTGAAACAATATTTAATTCAGCTGAAAATAATAATGAACCTGCTAATACGAACTTTTCTTTTGAAAATAAACTTTGATTTGTATAAGCTCACTTTTCATATTACTAATATTAAGTACTTTGATTTTTTTTTAAAGAACAAACTAAGTAATTCAAGATATCTTTAACTACCAGAATAGTATACTTCGGTAACTGATCAAATCAAATCTCGATTAAGGGGTAGTCAAAAGAAAGGGTGATAACAATTTCAAATAGGCTTTGGATTAATATTAGTAGGTGAGTCAATAAAAGGGTTTGTTAGGATCAACGGGGTTCAGTAGGGGTTAATTATAAAGGTAGGCTATTTAGTGTTGTAAGTGGGTTAAAACCTAGGTGCCTTTATCATCTCTGTATATCAAATCATAAAGTGTGGTCTCAACATGCATAAACGAGGCAAGTTCCAGAATAATAGTTCATGGTAGACACACTCGTAATCAAAGAATGAGCACGAAAAAGAATATATGCTCTGTAAGGTTTCAAATTCTCACAAAAATTATGGGTGTTTTGACATCATCCTTGTAAATTTCAAATTTCAAGGTAGTATTCAAATTTAGGTCAACAACCTAGCAAAATTTTAATTCTTGAAAAATAGACTTATCATGCTTAATTCTCTAGTATTCTTTAAATTCAATCATCAATGCATAATTAACTATGACTAATTCTAAGACATGTCAATAAAAATCACAAATCATTAGAAATTTCATCCTAATTAGTAATATAACAACTTTGCATAAAAACAAGACTAAATCAGGGATTTGAGAATAATGAAAAAAGTTTGACACTTTTACCCCCCACACTTAAGATGTACATTACTCTCAATGTACAAAGATAGATAATATCATTAATGGGATAAATCAAAAGAGAATGGGATAGAGTGTCACTTCTTGAATTCTTGGGTGAGTTCCATGGAGGTTGTGATAGATACGGCGAAGGCGTCGGTATGGTGGTGGTGTTGGTTCCCGAGCTCTGCGCTAGATGAAAAAATTGGAGAACTCGTGAAGGATTGGCTAGGGGTTATTAAGACATAATTAAAATAAACTAAATATAAAATTAAAAACAAGAAAGAAAAAGGAAAGGAGACTAAGAAGGAAAACAAAAATAAAAGAAAAGAAGAATGGACCGAAGAGTCTTTATTGAAGGATGGTTCGCAAGGTGGGTGCGACTTCTAGGGCTGCGGAGGTGGTGGCGATGGTGAGAGTGGTGTGGTTATCGTGATAGTCGGCGTGATTCCCTAGCAGCCTAGCGAACCTGACACTAAGAAACTAAAAGAAAATTAAACAAATTCAGTAGAAGAGAAGTTTAGAAAAGGAAAATAAATGAGAAGAGAGACAAAAAGAGAAAATAAATTGGTCTTAAAGACCCTTGGCTTGGTGATTAGTCGAAGCTGCCGGCGTGAACTCATGACGACCGTTCTCCATTGAGGAGCCTATTCTTAGCTTCTTCCGCTTCTTCGACATGATTTTGTGTGGCTCAAGGGTGTTAGAGATTTATGAAGTGAAAAATCTGGGAAGGAGAAAAGTAAAAAGAAAAGAAAGTGAAGATAAAACCAGATGAGGGGAAGGGGAAGAGCTGCGGGGTTTAAATAGTATTTGAATTCTGGCATGTTCATACGCCTATGGTGTAAAGCCGTTTCGATTTACACAGCCGTCTCGCACGGCTGTTTTTGTTAGCCCATTCCCGTGTTTTAGCCCACCATGCCCGTGTTTGTGAAGTCAGTATGTGGGCACGGTTGGACCGCACGGGCATGCTCTGCTCGTGGTGTGTAAGTCAGTAGCTTCACACGATTTAGGGGCACGGTCGTGCCTTTCTATCGGTGCTCGTGAGAAGGGTGGTTGGATTCGTGACGTTGAGGGGGTGGTTGGACTGACTTGCAGGCCCCTACTCTGTCAGTGTGGCGATTTCAGTGGTCCACACGGCCACGGACACGGCTGTGGGTAAGGCCGTGTGACCTAGAATCCTGCACTTTTGGTTAGTTTTAAAAGGAAATAAAATAAAATGTAGACAAAATGTAAAAAGAAATAGGGTTAGCGCTCGGGTTGCCTCCCGAGAAGCGCTCGTTTATAGTCTTAAGCTAGACTGTCCTCATATTTGATTTTAGAGAGGTTTAAAGGTTTGAATATCTTCTCTCATGCCTACAATTTTATTTTCGTTATAAAGTTGAAGTCGAGAAGCGTTTACCTTGAAATTACCGAATATTGGATTGCTTACCTCGACTATTCCGTGTGGGAAGATATCGTGTACCTTAAGAAGAATTTCTCCCTTTGCCCTCAGGTTTGTTAAAGTGATGTGAGGATCAGCTTTGTCTAACAGTACCTGGTCTCCTATTTTAAAGTGATTTGATGTCCCTACGAGCTCTTCTAGTGGTTCCTCATGTTTTACTTCGTGTGGATCCGGCTCTTCTTTGGTGTGTGCCTGTTGCTCTTCTAATTTGTCGACCCTAAGGCTTTGTTCCTCGTGTAATGTTTCTTTGTTGAATTGGGGTCTATGAGTTGGCTCAGGGTTTAGGCCATGCGATGTTTCCTGCAATAAAGGTTGAATAATTTGATTATCAATTGAAGTGACTTTCTTACATTCATCGACTGTTGTCTTGGCCGAGTCAAGAGCTTGAAGACTGATTGATTCGTCACCTACACAAAGTATAAGTTCTCCTATGGCAACATCAATTTTTGTCTTGGCATTTGCTAAGAAGGGTCTTCCTAGAATTAGGGGGATTGAATTATCCTCATCCATGTCTAAAACAACAAAGTCTACTGGGAAAACAAATTTATCGATTTTGACCAAAACATCTTCGATAATGCCCCTAGGAATTCTAACAGATTTATCAGCTAATTGAATGCTCATCCTAGTTTGTTTGGGCTTCCCTAGACCTAGTCGTTTAAACAATGTATAAGGAATGACATTGATGCTTGCCCCTAAATCAGCTAACGCGTTATCAACACTTAGTCTACCAATTAAACAAGGAATAGCAAAACTCCCTGGATATTTTTGTTTCCGTGGTAGTTTATTCTATAGCATTGCTGAGCATACTGCGTTCAATTCCACATGTGGCTCTTCGTCTAGTTTGCGTTTGTTTGTCAAGAGCTGTTTTAGAAATTTCCTCGAGTCTGGCATATAGGTTAGACGTTATTCGCCTCGAGAGAGGGTTTAATATAGGTTAAGGAGTCTTACGGATCAAGCTAAGTAAAGAGATCATATAATTAAGTTTTAGATAACAAGTGAAGTCTAGGTGGATTCTTTCTGAGGGTATCGTCGTGATCAATTGAGTTTTCTTCAAGTTATTTTCCAATTAATCCTTTTTGTCTTTGTGTCCTTAGTTTAGAACAATCTTCACTTTAATTTTAAAGGCTAAATGTTAAAAAGAAAGTTAGTATTAATACTTTTAGTTCCTTTGGGTTCGATAATCCGGTCTTGCCTAAGCTATACTACTGTTCGGTAGGTACACTTGCCTTTAATCGTTGTCAGAGTTAGTCTCCAGGTTCGATCATTCTTTTACATATTTTTAAAGCTCTGATTTCAGCGATCAAGTTTTTGGTGTCGTTTCCGAGGAACTAAAATATTAAGAAAACTCTATTTTTATTACTTTAGCCATAATTTTTATTTTTCGCAATTTATTCTTTCTATTTTTATTTTTTTCTATTTTGTTGAAAATTTCTTTATTTCTTTTTCCAGCAGGTATCTCTAGTTTATGACTAGAAGGAACCCGAGAGGACCTTTGGTATACGACAGTGATATTGAAGCAACCGCTCGTAGGAATCGTTGGGAAACCAAGCGAGCCCTAAATTACATAGAAAGAGAAGAAGAAGACGAATCCAATCCTACTGAAGGGATGGACGAAAACCACCCACCACCACGTGATGTGGGGGACAATAATGCTCCACGCACAATGTTTAATTATGGGAAATCGCATTTGACAGGAGCGGAATCAAGTATTGTTAGGCCTGCTATATCTGCTAACAATTTTGAATTAAAGCCTAACACAATACAAATGATTCAA
The DNA here is from genome assembly GCA_005393395.2 of Gossypium australe. NCBI lineage: Eukaryota > Viridiplantae > Streptophyta > Magnoliopsida > Malvales > Malvaceae > Gossypium > Gossypium australe. The sequence goes on from CM016626.1 coordinate 27,642,706, forward strand.
CAGTTTGTTCAATTTGATGGTTTGCAGGACGAAGATCCAAACACGCATATAGCTAATTTTTTTGAATTCTGTGATACCTTCAAAATAAATGGCATTTCTGATGATGTCATACGTCTTTGGTTATTTCCTTTTTCATTGAGAAATAAAGCTAAACAGTGGTTAAACTCGTTAGAACGAGGGTCAATCACTACATGGGATCAAATGACCTAAAAGTTTTAAATGAAATATTTTCCACCGGCCAAAACAGCCAAATTACGGAATGATATCTCTTCTTTTGTGCAGATGGATTTAGAGATGTTGTACGATGCATGGGAGAAATTTAAGGATCTCTTGAGGAGGTGCCCACACCATGGCCTACCCTTGTGGCTACAAGTTCAAACCTTCTATAACGGTGTAAACCCCTCAACGAGGCAACTAATTGATTCAGCCGCCAGTGGAACACTGAACAACAAAACTCCAGAAGTAGCATACGAGTTCATCGAAGAGATGTCACTGAATAATTACCAGTGGCAGGCTTCAAGAACCAAACCAAAAAATCAGCGGGAGTTTTCAACGTCGTTTCAGTGACCAAGCTATCAACGCAGCTAGAGATGATGAATAAAAAGCTTGATAGTTTGTGTTTCGCGCAGGCACATCCAGTCATGCAGTGCGACACAAGTGGAACTGTGGCGAATCCTGAGTACCCACCCTACCAACCGGAAGCAGAGAGCGATCAGATGAACTATATAGGCAATAACTTCCGATCCAATAATAATCCTTATAGTAACAATTACCATCCAGGTTGGAGGAACCACCCAAATTTTTCATGGGGAGGTCTAGGAAACCAAGGAAATCAAAGGCAACAACCTCCTCAAAACTTCCAAAATCAGCCTTATCCACAAGAGAAGAAACCGACCCTCGAGGAGATGATGGCAAAATTCTCAGCAGACACAGAGAAACATATCCAAGAAACTGAGAGAACAATCAAAAGCAATAAGAAACGAATCGAAGAAATTACTAAGTCAGTCAAGGAAGTCACCAATGCAGTCGAACAACTAGCAAAGCTGATGTTAGAAAGACCGCAAAGACGTCTGCCAAGCAACACTGGGATTAACCCTAAGGAACAAGTTCAAGTCATCACAGCTTAGAATAATAAGGGGTTAGATAAACCTGATACAAGGCCAGAAAATAAGGTAGAATAAGGTAAAACAAAGGTAACACAAGAAAAGCCAGAACCAGCACTTAAAGAGTACCAACCTCGCATACCTTACCCCGAAGCTATAAAAAGAGACGATTCAGAAGAACAGTTTGGTAAGTTTCTTAAACTTTTAAAGAAATTACATATTAAATTACCTCTTCTTGAAGCTCTTTTCCAGATGCCAGACTCGAGGAAATTTTTAAGACAGCTCTTGACCAACAAACACAAAATAGATGAAGAGCACCACATGGAACTAAACGCAACATGCTCGGCAATGTTACAAAATAGACTACCACAGAAACTAAAAGATCCAGGGAGTTTTACAATTCCATGTTTAATTCGTAGTTTAAATATTGATAGTGCGTTAGCTGATTTAGGGGCAAGCATAAATGTCATGCCTTATTCACTGTTTAAACAACTAGGTCTAGGGAAGCCCAAACAAACTAGGATGAGTATTCAATTAGCTGATAAAACTATTAGAATTCCTAGGGGCATTACTGAAGATGTTCTCGTAAAAATCGATAAATTTGTTTTCCCTGTAGACATTATTGTCTTAGACATGGATGAGGATAATTCAATCCTCTTAATTTTAGGAAGACCTTTTCTAGCAACTGCCAAGACTAAAATTGATGTTGCCACAGGTGAACTCATACTTCGTGTAGGTGATGAATCAATCAATCTTCAAGCTCTTGACTCGGCCAGGACAACAGTCGATGAAGGTAAGAAAGTTACTTCAATAGATAACCAAATTGTTCAACCTCCATCACAAGAAGCATCACAAGGACACAAACCTGAGCCAACTCATAGACCCCAAGTCAACAAAGTAGAGCCACATAAGGAACAAAGCCTTAGGATCGACCAATTGCAGGAGCAGCAAACACACGACAAAGAAGAACCAGATCCACTCGAAGTAAAACCAGAGGAACCACCAGAAGAGCTCGTAGGGACATCCAACCACTTCAAAATAGGAGAACAGGTACTGTTAGACAAAACCGATCCTCACATCACTACAACAGACCTGAGGACAAAGGGGGAAATTCTTCTTAAGGTACACGATATCTTCCCACATGGAATAGTCGAGGTAAGCAATCCAATATTCGGCAATTTCAAGGTAAATGCTTCTCGACTTCAACTTTGTCAAGGAAATAGAAATGTAAGCATGAGGGAAGATATTCAAACCTTTAAACCTCCCTAAAATTTTCAAATACGAGGAAAGTCTAGCTTAAGACTATAAACGAGCGCTTCTCGGGAGGCAACCCGAGCACTAACCCTATTTTTTTTAAAGTCGTTTTCATTCCTTTTTATTTTTCTTTATTTTTCTCCTTTTAAACTAACCAAAAGTACAGATTCCCAGGCCACACAGTCGTGGCCATGGCCGTGTGGACCACCGGAACCGCCACACTGACAATGCAGAGGCCGTGCAATTCAGTTCAACCACCCTCCCCATGGGCACCGACAGAATGGCACGGCCGTGCCCCTGAATCATGTGAAGCTACTGACTTCCACACCACAGGCAGAACACGCCCGTGCCAGAAAACCGTGCGAAGCTACTGAATTATTGAGCACCGGTAAGACACGCCCGTGCAACCCGATCGTGCCAACATACAAACTTCACAAACACGGGCGTGGGTTGATGAAACACGGATATGGAGTAACAACACACTCTAACACATGGCTATGCGAGGCGGCCGTGTAAATCGACACACCCTAGGACCACGGCCGTGGGGACATGGCAGGCTTGAACCCCTATTTAAACACCACCCCCTCTCCCCACTCCTCTCCTTCACTCTCCACCCTTTCTTCCTCTCCTTTCTCTCCTTCTCAAACACCTTTCTATCCCCAGACTAAACCTCTAGATTCTTGGAACAATCCAAAAATCATGTCGAAGAAGCGGAAGAAGCTAAGCATAGTCTCCCCAATGGAGAACGGTCACCATGAGTTCATGCCTGCAGCTTCGACTAATCACCAAGCCAATGGTCGTTGAGACCAATTTATTGTTCCTTTTTGTTTCTCTTCTTCTTTATTTTCCTTATCTATGCTTCTCTACTTCTCTTTTCGTTTACTTTTCTTTTAGTTTCTTAGTGTCAGGTTCGCCAGGCTGCTAGGGAATCACACCGACCACCACAATGACCACACCACTCTCACCACCGCCACCACCTTCACAGCCCAAGAAGTCACACCCACCTTGCGAACCATCCTCCAATAAGGACTCTCCAGTCCATTCTTATTTTCTTTTATTTTCGTTTTCCTTCTTAGTCTCCTTTCTTTTTTTCTTTCCTATTTTTAATTTTATATTTAGTTTACTTTAACTATGTCTTAATAACCCCTGGCTAATCCTTCACGAGTTCCCCAATTTCTTCATCGAGCGCAGAGCTCGGGAACCAACACCACCACCATACCGACGCCTTCGCCGTAGGTACCACACCATCCACCAAACCCGCCCAAGAATTCAGGGAGTACATCTCACCCTCACTTTTGATTTCTATAAAAATATCTATCTTTGTACATTGAGGACAATGTACATCTTAAGTGTGGAGGGTAAATATACTTAACTTTTTGCATTATTCTCAAATCCCTGGGGGTAAAAGTAGAATAAAAGTGCCAAACTTTTTTCATTATTCTCAAATCCCTGATTTAGTCTTGTTTTTATGCAAAGTTTTCATATTACTAATTAGGATGAAATTTTTGATGATTTGTGATTTTTATTGACATGTTTTAAAATAAGTCATAGTCAATTGTACATTGATGATTAAATTTAAAAGAATACTAGAGAATTAAGCAAGATAAGTCCCTTTTTCACGAATTAAAATTGTGCTAGGTTGTTGACCTAAATTTAAATACTACCATGAAATTTGAAATTTACAAGGATAATGTCAAAACACCCATAATTTTTGTGAGATTTTGAACCTTATAAAGCACACATTCTTTTTCATGCTTATTTCTTTGATTATGGGTGTGTCTACCATGAACTGTTATTCTAGAACTTGCCTCGTTTATGCATGCTGAGACCATATTTTTTATTTGATATATAGAGATGATAAAGGCACCTAGGTTTTAACCCATTAACTCCACTAAATAGCCTACCTTTACAATTAACCCCTAGTGAACCCTATTGATCTTAACAAACCCTTTTTATTGACTCGCCTACTAATATTAACCCAAAGCCTCTTTGTATTCACCCTTTCTTTTAACTACCCCTAAATCGAGGATTGAGTTGATCAAGTTACCTAAGTTTATGATTATAGTTGTTAAATCAATCTTGTATTACTTAGGTTGTTCCTAAAAAAAATTCAAAGTATTCAAATCTTAGTAGTATAAAAAAAGAGCTTACACAACCAAAATCTATTCTCAAAAGAGAAGCTCGTATTAGTAGGTTTATTAATTTTTAGTTGGGGATATTTCAGTATGTTTAGGTAGGTACTCATCAACTCAATCCCGATTCTAACCCTCTAATTTCAGCCTTTAAACACACCTTTAACCTAGCCTCGTTACAACCCTGATAAAGACCTTTTTGATCTGTTTATCATCTCATATTACAGTGGTGAAGATTTGATTTTCAGGCAAGCCTATGGGATTAACTTTTCAGGTTCAACTTACGAGCGATCTTTTTCCTGAACCTTAAACACTTTAGAGTGATTTGAGTGAATCTTAAAGTGAGGACATCAATCCTTGTTGGTTTTGAATTGAAAAAGTAGTCATTTAAATAAAGGGAGATACATATATTTTCGAAAGTACAAACTCATGACTTATCTCGTTTAAATCTTTAGGACTCTTTGAATTGAATTATCCATGTATAAATTACCTATGAATTATGATAAAACATTGTTGATAAGAATTGTAGATCATGGAAAGTTCGTTTTAATTGTAAATTCAGAATTTTGCTTGAGGACAAGCAAAAGCTTAAATGTGGGGGGTATTTGATAAATCGTAATTGTAACATATTTTAACCCATATTTAATATGCTTTTCGATGATTTATTCCTTGATCTATATAAAAAGGTGCTTGTAATCCTTTCTTTTCATCTCTTAGACCCAGGAAAGCACCCGAGGATGAAAAGAACATAAATTGGGCCCAAAACAGAGTAAACGGGCCTTAGTGCGAAAGTGACACGGCCTGGCCCAAAGTCCACACGGCCGTGCCTCGACGATTACCTAGAGCACGGCCTCAACTCTGACTCACACGGCCGTGTCCCAAATTAGAAGTCCTAACACGGCCTAACCACGAGTCACACGGGCGTGTGACATGACCGTGTCTCTGTGCTGGAAAGAACAATTTCAGTCAGAAAAGGATACTTAGGGAGAAAGAATCGCATTCCAAGAGCCTATATATATCCCCTAAGTTCCACCTTTGAAGGGGCATCAAAGCTAGGCCAAGGAGCCAAGCCGAGCAGGTCAGAATTAGGAAATAACGCGAGGATAGCCAGTTGATCCATCCCAAGAAGCTGGAGTTATACTTAATACGGCGGAATTCTCCTTCAATTCCTTTAGGGGGTTTTAGAAATTTCTTATATTTTGTTTTATCTTTTCTCTTGCGATGTTTTCTTTATTCATTATGAACTAAACTCCTCAGATACCTAAAGGGGATGAAACCTAGACGAATCTTGTTATTTGATTTTTAAGTTATATGATGAATTACTTAGGTTGTTCTTAATTATGTTGCTTAATCCAAATCTAATGTGCTTAGGTAGAGGAGGAATAGACCCTACCTAAGAGAAGATCTAACATAATTAAGCGGAGTTGATCGAACGCCTAGAGATAGGGTTACGAGATTTTGCTGGATTAGGGTGAAACCTAATATGGAAGTCCATTGATCGATTTACTGCTATCCTAGAGGTTATTATAAGCGAACGAGAGTTCCAATAATTAATCTAGGGTTAGACGTTATTCGCCTCGAGAGAGGGTTTACTATAGGTTAGGGAGTCTTACGGATCAAGCTAAGTAAAGAGATCATATAATTAAGGGTTAGATAACAAGTGAACTCTAGGTGGATTCTTTCTGAGGGTATCGTCGTGATCAATTGAGTTTTCTTCAAGTTATTTTCCAATTCATCCTTTTTGTCTTTATGTCCTTAGTTTAGTTCTTGTATATTTAGTTTAGAACAATATTCACTTTAATTTTAAAGGCTAAATATTAAAAAGAAAGTTAGTATTAATACTTTTAGTTCCTTTGGGTTTGATAATCCGGTCTTGCCTAAGATATACTACTGTTCGATAGGTACACTTGCCTTTAATCATTGTCAGAGTTAGTCTCCAGGTTCGACCATTCTTTTATAAATTTTAAAGCTCTGATTTCAGCGATCACATAGTTAGGCAAATTTTCAATTCAAATCTCGATAAAAAGGTTAATACAATAGGAAAAATTCTTTAATGAATCAAAAAGAGTAAGTCTTGGGTTAATATTAATGGTAAATCAAGAAACGGTTAATTAGGATCGAAGGGGTTCACTAGGGGTTAATTATGAAGGTAGGCCTTTTGGGAAGTAAGTGGGTTAAATCCTAGGTGCCTTTATCATCTCAGTATATCAAATTAAAAGTGTGGTCTCGACATGCATAATTGAAGCAAGTTCTAGAATAACAAATCAATATTGACTCACTCAAAGCAATAATAAAAGTGAGCAAAGAAAATGGTCATAAAGGCTCTAGATCTCACAGAAATTTTGGTTTTTGATGTCGACCCTATGAACTTCAAATTTCAAGATAATACCTAAACTTGGGAAAACAACCTAGCAAATTTTTAATTTTAAAAAATCAACTTATCATGCTTGATTCTCTAAAGCCTTCAAGTTTAAACAATCAATGCACAACTGCTTATGTTTTAATTCAAGACATATCAATAGAAATCATAAATCAATTAGAATTTGTTCTAATAGTGATATGATAAACAAAAGAAAAAATTCAGGGATTTGAGAAAAATGCAAAAAGTTTTCTGAATAAAATTCACCCCCCACACTTAAGATGTACATTGCCCTCAATGTACAAAGATAGATATCTACAATATATAAAATCATAAGATAAGGAGATAAGTGAACTTCCTGAATTTTGGATGAAGTCAAGGAAAAGAAACGGTCTTGGTGTCTATGGTCGTGGTGTGGTGATTTCCAAGCAGCCTTTAGAACATGTCATTGGCTTGTCGGATAAATGAAGCGGCCGGCATGAACTCATGTATATCAGTTTTGCATAGGGAGACTGTGCTAGAGTCCTTTCGCTTTTTCGACATTGGAATGGTTGTGTAAAGAAAGAATGAGGGAAAAGGTGAAAGGAAAATGAAGGGGGGAAGATAATAGTTAAAGAAAGGGTGTGGTGGCTAGGGTTTGATTGAAGAAGAAGTTAGGGAGAAAGTGAGGAAAATGAGGGGGTTTAAATAGGAAATAGGGATCTGGTGGCTTCCCACGCCCGTGTACCATGGGCGTGTTGGGTCGCACGATCGTATCGCACGACCGTGTTGTGCTTCATTAGTTTCTCCCATCTCGCCCATGTTGATGAATCAGTGTCGACCACAACCGTGGCATTTTATCGCCGCCCGTGGGTTGGGCCTTTGTTCGTACGATCTCTGCCATGTCGGTGTGTAAATCCGTGGTATCCACACGGCTACGCCCACACCCATGTGTAAGGCCGTGTGGTAGGGAAAACTATATTTCATTAATTTGGTTAGTTTGTAGTTACATGCTAAAAATAAAAATATGAAAATTAATAGGGTTAGTGTTCGGGTTGCCTCCCGAGAAGCACTCGTTTAAAGTCTTAAGCTAGACTTACCTCTCATTCGCACATTCATGGTGGTTTGAGGAGTTGAAACTCCTCCCCTCTGTTATCAGTTTTATGATTATTATATAGTTCGAGTCGAGTAGTGTTTACCATAAAAGTGCCGAATTTAGGATTAGTTACCTCGACTGTTCCTTATGGGAAGATATTCAGTACCTCAAAAGGGATTTCTTCTTTTGTATTCAGGTCTGAAGTGGCGATTCGAGGGTCTGTCTTATCCAACAATACCTGATCCCCGATCTGAAATTTGTTTGTCCCATGGAATGGCTTTGGCACTGCTTCATGTGTTCCTAGTTTTTCATTGAAATGTGTCTTCTACTCGTCTGGTTCATCGATCTGAAGCCTTCGTTCCTCATAAGTTATTTCCTTGTTGGTATGAGGTCTAGGATCTGGCTCAGTTGTGTAGTTCTGTGGTGCTTCCTAAAAAGAAGGTTTAACCGAATGGTAATTAATAGAGTTTATGTTCTCACCTTGATTACTCGATGTCCTAGCTGAGTTAAGAGCCTGAAGAGTGGTCATTTCGTCACCTACACGAAGTATGAGTTCGCCTGTACCAACATCAATTTTAGTTCTGGCAGTTGCTAAAAAGGGTCTTCCTAAAATTAAAGGAATATTATTGTCATCATCCATGTCTAAAACGACAAAGTCTACTGGGAATATGAATTTATCAATTTTGACTAGTACATCTTCTATTATACCCCTACGAATTCTAATAGTTTTATCAGCTAATTGAATGCTCATCCTAGTTTGTTTAGGTTTCCCTAGACCTAGCTGTTTAAACATTTTATAAGGTATAATATTGATGCTTGCCCCTAAATCAGCTAAAGCATTATCAACAGATAAACTACCAATTAAGCATAGAATTGTAAAACTCCCTGGATCTTTTAATTTTTGTGGTAGTTTATTTTGCAGAATTGCTGAGCACACTGCGTTTAGCTCCACATGCGACTCCTCGTCTAACTTCCGTTTGTTTGTCAAAAGCACTTTTAAAAATTTTCTTGAATCTGGAATCTGCGAAAGAGCTTCAAGAAATGGTAAGTTAATATGTAATTTCTTTAGAAGTTTAAGAAATTTACCGAATTGTTCATCTATGTGGTCTTTCTTCATCGCATTGGGGTATGGCACATGAGGCTGGTATTCTGTAATTATCGGTTTTGGCTTATCATGGCTTACCTCAACCTTACCTTCCTCTACCACATCCTCTTGCCTCAATTTTTGTTCATCTAACCCTTCACTATCGTGAGCAGTTATGGCTTGAAGTTGCTCCTTTGGGTTAGTTTTAGTATTACTTGGCAAGCTACCTTGTGGTCGTTCAGATATGATCTTAGCAAGTTGTCCTAATTGGTTCTTGATCCCTTGAATCGATGCTTCTTGATTTTTGAGTGCTGCTTCGGTGTTTTGGAAACGGGTTTCTGACACCGCGATAAATTTTGTTAGCATCTCCTCAAGATTTGGCTTCTTTTCTTGTGGGTAGGGTTGCTGTTGAAAGCCTGGGAGGGGTTGTTGTCTCTGATTTCCTTGGCCACCCCATGAGAATTTGGGGTGGTTCCTCCATCCTGGATTATAAGTGTTACTATAAGGGTTATTTTGAGGTCTAGAACTATTAACCATATAGTTCATCTGTTTGCTTTCTATGCCAGGGTTGTAGGATTGATATTTTGTATTGCTCATTCCTCCTCTATTTGTATCACACTGCATAACCAGATGTACCTGCGAAGAACCACACAAACCATCAATCTTTTTATTTAACAGTTCTACCTGGTTTGATAGCATGGTCACTAAGTCGAGGTTGAAAACACTGGCGACTTTTGTTGGCCTTGTCCTTGTAACTTGTCACTAATAGTTATTCAGTGACATCTCTTCAATGAATTCGTAGGCAGCCTTGGGTGTTTTGTTGTTTAGGGTACCTCCGGCTGCTGAATCAATCAACTGCCTAGTTGAAGGGTTCACACCATTGTAAAAGGTTTGAACCTGTAGCCACAAGGATAACCCATGGAGAGCGCACCTCCTTAGTAGATCCTTGTATCTCTTCCATGCATCGTAAAGTGTTTCTAAATCCATCTGTACAAAAGAAGAGATATCATTCCTCAACTTGGCCGTTTTAGTGGCGGAAAATATTTTAACAAAAATTTTTCGATCATTTGTTCCCATGTAGTGATTGATCCTCGTGGTAACGAGTTTAACCACTGTTTAGCTTTGTTTCTCAATGAAAAGGGAAACAACCGAAGGCGAATGGCATCATCAGAAACGCCATTGATTTTGAAGGTATCGCATAATTCTAGGAAATTTGCTAGGTGATTGTTGGGATCCTCATCCTGCAAACCATCAAACTGAACAAACTATTGAATCATCTGAATAGTGTTAGGTTTCAGTTCAAAATTATTTGCAGTTATAGCAGGTCTAACAATACTTGACTCAGTTCCTGTTAAATTAGGTTTAGCATAATCATACATAGTACGAGGAGCAGGATTTTGATTCACCGGATTTGCGACAACCATAGGAGGTAGCAGATTGTTATCAGCCATCTCTTCGGTAGTATTGGTATCGTCATCTTGCTCTTCTTCTGTGTATTGTAAGCTTCTCATTATTTCTCTTCAGTTTCTGTAAACGGTACCTTCTATATCACTTTTAAAAATTAAGGGTCCTGACGGGTTCCTCTTATTCATAAACTAGAAAAACCTATTAGAACAAATAATAGAGAGATCAGAAAACTACAAATAAAAATTAGAAATAAATAAATAAAGAAAAGAAAAATGGCTAAAGTAATAAAAATTGAGCGTTCCTAATATTTCAGTTCCCCGGCAATGGCGCCAAAAACTTGATCGTGTCTGAGAGTTTTAATATTTATATAATGAATGATCGAGCCTAGAAACTAACTATCACCATGATTGAGGCAAGCGCACCTATCGAACAGTAATATAGCTTAGTGGCAAGACCGGAATGTCGAACCCAAGGGAACCAAAAGTACTAGTACTGACTTTCTTTTTATTATCTAGCCTAAAATAAAAGGAATTGATGTTTATCTAACTAATTCCTAAGCTAAGGATGCCAAGACACAGAGAATCAATTGGGAAAATACTTTTGAGAAAATCAATTGATTAAGACAATACCCGAGTAAGAATCCACCTAGACTTCACTTGTTATTTAACTCTGAACCAGACGATTTATTCACTTGATTTGATCCGTAGGATTCCCTAATTTATATTAATACCTCTTTTGAGGCTACTAACGTCTAACCCTAAGTTGATTAATTGAAATCTCATTCTAATTAAAACCCCTAGTGTTGCATTAACTCGATTTATGGACTCCCATATTAGGTTTGACCTTAATCCGGTAGATTTTTGTTGTCCTATCTCTAGGAGTGCGATCAACTCCGCTTAATTATGCTAGATCTACTCTTAAACAGGGACTTTTGCTCCTCTGAATAAGCACATCAATACTTCAATCAATATCTTGAAATATTAAAGTAAGAATTAAGAACACATAATTAAGAACAAATCAAGTATTTATCATACATTTCAGAGAACAATAACAAGATCCGTCTGAGGTTTCATCCCCCTCAGGTATTTGAGGGGTTAGTTCATGTTTATAAAAGAATACATCTCAAAAGAAATTAAATAACAAAACATAAAGAAAAACCCTAAAACCCCCTGAAGGAAATTGAAGGGAAAATCCTCAATCTTGAGCGTGATTCCAGCTTCTGAGATGGATCAACTGGCTTTCTTCGAGTAATTCCCTAATTTCAGCCCTCTCTAGCTCCGCTCCTGTCAAAAGCCCTGACAGAGGTTTTCTGTCGAACTCCTTTTTTAGGTTGCCCTCTAGGGTGTTTATATAGGCTTTCGGGATGCCTCACTTGGCCCACAAGTATCCTAATCCGAATAGAATTCATCCTTATTTCGGCAGGGACACGCCCGTGTGGCACGTCCGTGGTTGATAGCCCAGGCCGTGTTCGATCCGGCTTGCCACACACGGCCGTGCGGTCCGCCCGTGTGCGGTGGTCTGGGCCGTGTAGGCCCATTTTGTCCTTTTTTGACCCGTTTCTCGTTCTTTTCGACTCTCTAAGCTCTCCTGAGTATAACACATGAAATTAAGAGATTAGGAGCATCGAATTCAACAAATTCAATCTAAATTCATCCAAAAGTAAGCTAAGCATGGGGTTAAAATATGTATATATTACGGTTTATCATAAATCAGCTAATGCTTTCTCAGTATTTAAACTACCGATTAAATAGGGAAGAGTGAAACTTCCTGGATCTTTCAATTTGGTTGGTAGCTTATTTTGAAGAATAGCTGAACATTCCTCGTTGAGTTCCACAGTTGATAGCTCTTCAAACTTCCTTTTATTTGTTAAAAGCTCTTTTAAAAATTTTGCATATGTAGGCATCTATGAAATAGCTTCAACAAAAGGTAAGTTAATATGCAAATGTTTAAAAAGTTCAAGAAATTTACCAAATTTTGCATCAATGCGGTCTTTCTTCAACTTTGCTAGATATAGGATTGGTGGTTTATATTCTTTAAGCACCGGTGTTACACTCTTATCGGAGTTTACTTCCTCACCCTTCACCTTATCAGCTTCCTGCGGCATCTTCTTTTCAGCTTCAACCAACACCTTCCCATTCCTTAATGTAACTGCCTTCACATGCTCTTTTGGGTTAGGTTCGCTATTACTAGGTAGACTACCTTGTTGCCTTTCAAAAACTAATTTAGCTAGCTACTCAATTTGATTTTCAAGTCCTGGAATTGATCCTTGTTGATTTTTCAATGTTGTCTCGGTATTTTGAAAATGAGTCTCTAACACCGAAACAAATTTTGCTAGCATATCTTCAAGATTTGGCTTCTTCTCTTGCTGGTAGGGTGGTTTGAAACTTGGAAGGGGTTGTGGTCTTTGATTCCCTTGACCACCCCATGAAAAATTTGGGTGGTTCCTCCATATTGGATTATATGTGTTACTATAAGGATTATTTGGAGGTTTAGAGTTATTACCCATATAATTCAATTGCTCATTCTCCATGCTAGGATTGTAGGGTAGATATTCTGAGGTATTCATCCCTCCTCCATTTGTGTCGCAGTGCATCACCGGATGTACCTGCGTAGAAACACATAAACCATCAATCTTTTTATTTAAGAGCTTTACCTGGTTTGATAACATGGTGACCGCGTCGAGGTTGAAAACACCAGCAGCTTTTGTCGACTTTGCTCTCATGACTTGCCACTGATAATATTATTCAGTGACATCTCCTCTATAAACTCATAAGCTGCTTCAGGTGTTTTGTTATTCAGAGTCCCATCGGCAGTTGCATCAATTAGTTGCCTAGTTGAGGGGTTCAAACCGTTGTAAAAAGTTTGAACCTGTAACCATAAAGGTAACCCATGGTGAGGGCACCTTCTCAATAAGTCTTTATACATCTCCCATGCATCATAAAGAGTTTCTAAACCCATCTGCACAAAAGAAGAGCTATTATTCCTCAACTTTGTCGTTTTAGCCGGCGGAAAATACTTTAATAGAAACTTTTCGATCATTTGTTCCCAAGTAGTGATGGAACATCGTGATAACGAGTTCAACCACTGTTTAGCTTTATTCCTCAATGAAAAGGGAAATAACCGTAAGCGAATGGCATCATCAGAAACGCCATTAATTTTAAAAGTGTCGCAGAACTTTAAGAAATTAGCCAAATGAGTATTTGGGTCTTCGTCTTGCAAACCATCAAACTGAACAAACTGTTGAATCATTTAAATAGTGTTAGGTTTCAGTTCAAAATTGTTTGCAGCAATAGCAAGTCTAACAATACTCGATTCAGCCCCAGTTAAATTGGGCTTAGCATAATCGTACATAGTATGAGGAGCAGGATTATGATTCACAGGATTCGCGGCAACCACAGGAGGTAGCGGATTATTCTGATTATTAGCCATCTCCTCGGTAATATTGGTATCGTCCTCTTGCTCTTCCTCTATATACTGTAGACTTCGCCTTATTTCTCTACAATTTCTGCAAGTTGTGCTTTCAATTTCGCTATCAAATAATAAAGGTCCTGTAGGGTTTCTTCTAGTCATAAACTAAAGGAACCTGCTAGAAGCAAATAAAATAAAAGTTAGTAAATTAAAATAAAAATAACAAAAACAAATTGCAATAAAAATAAAAAATGGCTAAAGTAATAAAAATTAAGTGTTCCTAATATTTTAGTCCCCGGCAGCGGTGCCAAAAACTTGATGACGTCACGAACTAACTAAAATACGACAAAGGCAAGCGCACCTATCGAACAGTAATATAGCTATGATGAGTCAGGAATATCGTATCCACGAGGACTAAAAGTACTAGTATTTACTATCTTTTTATTATTTAGCCTAATAATTAAAGGGGTGTTTTAATCTAATATTAAACTATATAATTAACTATGAACGCGACAAAGATAAAATTGGGAAAATATTTGAAGAAAAACCAATGAAAGAGACAATACCCAGGAAATAATCCGCCTAGATTTCACTGATTATTTCGATTCTGAATTAAACGATTATTCACTTGTCTTTATCCGTAGAAATCCTTAAATTATGTTAATATCTATTTCGAGATTAAGAACAACTGACTCTAGGTTAATTAATTGAAATCTATTTCTAATTAAAACCCCTATCGTCGCATTAACTCGATCTATGGATTCCCCTATTAGACTTGACTCTAATCCAACAGATTTATGTCGTCCTATTTCTAGGATTGCAATCAACTCCGCTTAATTATGCTAGATCTACTCTTAAGCAGGGACTTTTGCTCCACTGATTAACTACATCAAACTTGGATTAATATCCTGAAAATATTAAGGCAATGGTTAAGAACACATAATTAAAAACAAGAACAAGTATTTATCATGTAATTCAGATAATTAAATAATAAGATTCATCATAGGTTTCATCCTCCCTAGGTATTTTAGGGAGTTTAGTTCATAATGTAAAAGGAAAACATCTCAAAATTAGGAAAACAACAAGACATAAAGAACCCAAAAACTTCTAAGGAAATTTGATGGAGATCTTCAATCTTGAATGAGATCCTGCTTCTGAATTGATTCTGACGGCTTCCTTCGAGTAATTTCTTCATTCTACTCTGCGTGTCTCTCTAGGTCTTCTTCTAATATGTTATTTATAGACTTTAGAATGCTCAAAATACCTAGAAATTATCTTTTTCAGCGTGAAAATGAAACAGGGTGCGACAGGGACATGGGCGTGTGGTCAGCCCGTGTAAGAATGCCCAGGCTTGTGCAATACTGACATGATTTGAAATTGACACGGTCTGGCACACAGGCGTGTGGCCAGCCCGTGTGTGATACTAAAACCAGCTCTTTTTTCTTGATTTTGGCTCGTTTTTCACTCATTTCACTCCCTTATGCTCACCTAAGTATAGAAACATGAAATTAAAGGATTAGGAGCATCAAATTCTATAACAAAACATCCAAAAACAAGCTAAGCATGGGATTAAATGTGTTACTTTTATGGTTTATCAATAACTCGTAAGTATAACTTACTCATTCACATCTTACCAAGTGTTTATCAGGTTCAACAATATGAATACAAATTATTATAATCTACCATAATCTCATGGTCTTAATTTTATTCAGTCACAATGTTTGCTCTATCAACTTATAAGCATAATTTAACATATTCGGGCATTAGCCCAACAACCGAAATCTTTTCGTTGTAACACATTACAACAATTAACAAATCATTTCGAACCACATAATAAACATGCACATTAATTATGCATACTCATACTTCTAAGCATATATCTAAACATCTTTCATTTGCCTAAACTTTTATCTTCCGTACTTTCGTAACCATTTAATAGGAATTTATGCCAATCTTCCCTTTTTCTCACATACGATAAATCACAATTTATGCGAAATAAGCATACTATATCATAACTCAATTTAGTCCGAAGGCTAATCACATAATCGTCAATCGAATTTACTATGTATTTCATACATCACAAGTATAGACCCATAATCACAAGGTTTTCATAAAATCATTCTCGTGGAAATCATGAACTCACAATTTTATGAAGTCAATGCTTATAAACTTTATGTACATACTTGTACCAATTCGTAATACTCACATACTTTTTCTCTTCTTTGACATACTCGTTGAACCATTTGGAATACTAAAGGATACTCGGGTACACACAGTACCATACCAATGCCATATCCCAGATATGGTCTTACATGGGATCTCGTATCGATGCCAATAGCCCAGCATGATCTTACATGAAGTCTCATATCGATGTCATATCCTAGATATGGTCTTCCATGAAATCTCATATCGATACCATATCCCAGATATGGTCTTACACGTAATCTCAATAACCCGAATGTCATGACATTTTATCCTATCTATTCCTATGGTTCAACCGGGATTTCTCATTTGACAGAACTTTGTTGGATACATCCAAGTTGTCAGTCACATAACTCATGCAATAAAAAGCATTTAAAACATAAATAAATAATGCATTATTTACATACAAACTTACCTTGGCATAGAAACGGCAAAAAGGGACTAAATCGTCAAATACTCGTTTTTCTCCCTGTTCTAGGTCCGAACCTCGTTTTTCTTGATCTATAATATCATATTTAACTAATTTAATCATTATACTATTCAAATCAGCCAAAAATCACATTTTGGAAAAAAAGTTACATTTTTGCCCCTAAAGTTTCACATTTTTACATTTTAGTCCCTAGGCTCGTAAAATGGAATGTGTTCAATTTCTTTGTAACCCAAGCCTAGTCGAATCATTTTCATACTCATATCAGCCCACATTTTCCTTTATTTCACATTTTAATACCCATTTTACAACTTTTTACAAATAAGTCCTTTTTAGACATTTTCACCGAAAATCACTTAGTAAAAGTCGTTTCTCTAACCATAAACATGCATATTCTACCATTAAACATCAAAATACACACATATTCATCATGGGTCAAAACCCTAGACTTTAACCATATTTCATATTAATGGTAAAAATAGATAGATCGAGTGATAACGACTTCAAAAATGTAAAGAGCATTAAAACGGGGCTAAAACAGACTTACTATGGAGCTTGGAAGTTGTCCAAACCCTATCCATGGCTTCCCCTTGCAAGTTTCAGCCAAGACATGAAGAAGATTAATAAATTTTGGCTATTTTGGCTTTTTAATTCTTTTAATTACTAAATGACCAAAATGCCCCTAATTTAAAAATATTCCATTTCACTTATTTCATGCCCATTTTTGTCCAATAAATTATACAATGGTCTAATTACCATATAAAGACCTCTAATTTAAAATCTCATAACAATTGGACACCTCTAACATATAGAACTCAACTTTTGCACTTTTTACAATTTAGTTCTTTTGACCAAATTGAGTGCCCAAACGTCAAAATTTTCGAACGAAATTTTCACGAAATCATTCCGTGAAACTGTAGACCATAAAAATGAATCTTACTGCGTCAGATTTGTGGTCCCAAAACCACAGTTTCGACTAGACCCAAAATTAGGCTATTACATAAATTAAGCTACAACGATCTCAAAAATATAAAGATCACTAAAAAGGATAAAGAAAACATTAAATGCAATCAAAATAGGTTTCGTCGAACCTTGTTTTCTCCATCAATGGTTTTTCGTGAAAGAAGGTAGAAGAAAATGAAAAATAAAATGGTTGTCTTTTGTTTTTATGTTTTAATCATTTTTAAATTATTAAACAAATTTATATTAACATAATATTGCACCAAATTTGTATAGTAACTGGCCATTATATTCCAACATGGTCAAGTTGCCTCATAATACCCTCTAAACATGATTTCATAACCATTAAGCACATATAAACTAATAGCGATTAAGTTTTACGATTTCTATGATTTAGTCATTTTTACTTAATTAACTATCCAAACGTAAAAATTTCTGGACCAAATTTCAATAAATCTATATAATCACTCTGTAAATATTTAGTAATAATATTTACTGGGCTTGGTTTACGGAAACTAGATTCTGAAACCTCCTTTTTCCACTTCACTTTAAGGACAACCGCTTGAACTTAACTATTTGTTTAATTTGCAAAAATTATTAAACCAAAAATGCAATATAATATTATCATTGACTCATAATTATTAAATAATAATATTTACAAACTCGCTTGTCGGATTTGTGATCACAAATCTACTATTTTCCACACCACTGGAAAATGAGTTGTTACAACGGCCTGCCATATGCACTTGTATGGTGCACTGTCGTACGCTAGGTCGTTTCTCAAGCCATATGTACCTGGAATTTCCTTTCAAATTAAGCCATTCAACCTAACTTCACTTACGCAACAAGCAACCATTCATACCACATTCATACCTATTCAAAAGCACCAAAATCATCATTTATAACATCCAACCTAAGTACCTAACCAATATGCCACAATTGGCACCTCAATTCACAATTCAAAACCAACCAAATATCATATATAAGTACCATTTCAAATAAGCCTTCATTGGCATCTCAACTTTCAACTAGCTATGCTTCAAAATAAACATTCAAACAATCTCATATTTGCCTAAATTTAACCCTATGATATACACATCAAACCTACCAAACATTTCAATCATAACATAATCACATCATTCATCATTCCCATAACTATTATAGCAACCAAAACACATTTCCAAGCATGTTATTTTCTCAATCATTACACCATTATGAATATAGTAATAACTACCTTAGCAAGATAAAATCGACATCACCATTCTCAATACAAATATATACATTTATAAACATGAACCTTAAAATACCAACAAGAGTTCAAAACCAAAAATTATAACCATAAGATATCCTAGGTACATGCTAAGATCAAAATGAACACATCACCAACCCTTGAGTTTAGGATTGTCGCTAGATGTTGGTTCGACGATCGAATCTTTAGATACCTAACCTACGCACGGAAGATAAAACCATACACTGAGTATAACTCAGTGGTATTTCTATAATCGAACATTAAAATATACTATAAAGTTTATAATGCATTTTAACATGTGAATCTACAAGTCCTGATACATCACCTAAATATAAAATCTATTTACATATATTAAATCAAACTGTCATAGTTGCAATATATACATTTTTCCCTATCTCAATCGAATTGATTAAATCGTACAATGTCAAATCCATAATTTCAAGCTTATAAACTGATATCCACTATCCACCCTTATTTCAATTTCAATTATACTTGATTTCTCACTTCCATAACATAATTTCATCAACCAATCATCAAATCACATATGTGACAGCATAATTCAACACCAACTGAATTCAATTGTACAATTATAATGATAAATTATATTTTCAAATCTATTCAATTTAGTCATTATCACAGCCAACTAATTCGAATTGATTCAATTAAGCTCGTTCAATCATTTTCAGCTTAGTTTATATTATAATTATGCAATGCAGTTCGAAATTTCAGCAATTGAAAAGGTTTGGGTTATAGAAATACAAACCGTAACTGTGAGCTATTTGTCGATGATATTATATTTTCCTTTCTATTTTGAGAAATCTGAGTCGACGTTAGATACAGATTAACATAAATACACCAAATCATCAATACACAATTATTTTCACATTCAATTGATAATTTATGTGAATTTAGCATTTTATTCAATTTAGTCCCTAAAACTGATACTAGGATAACTTTCACAATTAACCTCCAATTTTTATACCGATTTCACTCTAGGTCTAATTTAAATGCCTATTTTTCATTTCCCACACAAAATTCAAAATTTGTGCAATTTAATCCCTATTGCACAAATTCAATTGATTTTACAATTTAATCATTTTCCAATACTAAGCTTAAAATTTATCAAATTAGTCCTTAAATCTCCAACTATTCAATAATGGTAACATTCTCAGTCTTTAACAGTACCGAAAACTACCATATGGGTCGACTAGCTTATGCTTCTAAATTTCTGAAAACATAAAAATTACAAAAAAAAAAAAACTAAATTAAACTAACCAAATTGAAACTTGAAAATTTGAAGCACTAGCCGTCAGTTCTTCTTTTTCCCCTTAATATTCTGTGTTTGCATGAGAGAATGGTTGAAAATGTTTTGTTTATTGCCTATTAACTGTATTTTATTCTAATGGCTTTTTATTTTAATTACTAACTAATGTTTTTATAATAAAAACATGTACTATACTAAGTTAACCGGCCATATATTCTTATGTTTAAGGTTTATTTTCCATTTAAGTCTTTTACACTAAGTTCTAATTATAAATTTTTAATAATTTACACTTTTATCACTTACGCGATTTAGTTTTTGTACGTTAATTGAGCTTTAATTCAATAAAATTACTCGACCGAAATTTAATTCACTTCTAAAATAACTTCGTAAATATTTAATAATAATATTTATGAGTTTGATTTACGAAAATGAGGTCTCAATACCTCAATTTTCAAAATCGCTAACTTTAGAACCGATACATGTCAAACTTTTCAAATAACTAAAATTATTAGACCAAACTTCAGTATAATACTGTAATACCCTCGTAAATATTAATAAATAATATTCACTGACTCTATCATCAGAAAACAAAATTTTGAAATCATCATTTTCGATTCCACTGGCTTTCAAGTTGTTATATATCGTACCTGATTTTAAGCTTTAATTTAGTGTTTGTTTCTAGATTATTTGCTTTAAAGAGTGGTTGAATCAAAATGTTCAAAAAAATGATACATCTTATTTAAGATGTAAAAAAATTAAGTGTTAGAGAAAAAAAAAGTAAACAACATATGATAGTATTTAAACTCTAGTTACGGAGTTAAAACATTCTAGTGAAAGTATATTGAGTACTACTATTCATTAATATGTTAATATCTAAGCATAAATATTATGAATACCTCGCTCATTCATATTTCACCATGTTTACCATACCATGGTACAATTTCTCCAACCATGACCTCGCAAGAGCAACACTTTGTCAAGGCCAATTTCCATAAATATATGTATGCATAACAAGTGAAACCTTTTTTATTTATTTAGCCAATAACAAGTGTTGGATCCTTTCTTATATGGCTTATATGTGAGATTTTGTTTAGTCTATTGCTATTATCTAGAAAATTATTGTGCTCCTTAAATGATCAATCATAATGAGATTTGCACCATAAACGTGTCAAGACCTAAGATTATAATATGATCCCTTGCCCATAAATATTCATCTTTAATTTTAGGAATGCGATGATATTTCTTCTACTACTCTTTCTTCATAAAACTAAAACACCTTAAACTTATAATTTCACTTAGTGCAACTCTCAACATATATACTTCTTGGCGTCATCTATTCCTCTTTACTTCGATTTTCCCTCAATAATAAACCATATAAATTGTCATTTGAATATTTATTTGATAAATTGAAAACTCTCATTTATTTAAAGATTTCCATTAGGTCATTCAGATAAAAAAAGTGAAATATGTATTGAATTTCGAAAGAGTAAAAGTCGAATCCTTTTTCAGATGAAAAATATACTGAAATGTTGATTGAACCTTAGCTTAACTAGCATGAGTATTGTCGTCAATGCAGGAGGACGTGGATTTGAGTGCACTGAAGCGTATTATCCTCCTATTTATAGGTTGGGGTAAGGCTATAAGTAGTTTCAAACATTATGTCAAAAAAAATAGATATGACCAAAATGTGTAATAAATTTATTAAAAAATACTAAAATATTCGAAGGTTATAATTTTCAAGTTAAAAAATAAGGATTCAAGAATTTGGTGTCACTAAACATTATTCTTCTTCTTTTTTCGCTCTAAAAAGAAATTAATTCAATAAAAAAATCATTTTTTTAATATTTGCTATTGAGTAGTTGACCGAGACAATAAGTGACATTAGATCAAAGGAAAAAATATTAATTATATTATATTAAAATTATAAAATAAAAGGCATATTATTTTTTTTAACCCTCCAACTTTATAAAAAAAAGTTAGTTTAACATTTCGTTTAATTTTTGTCTCTTTTAGTCTTTTAATTTATATTATTTGTCAAATTCCTCAAAAATTGATAGAAAATTTAGCTTATACACATGAACTATCACATTTATAACACGTCAGTATTTAATTAAAAATTTTAAAATATAAAAAGTATTATAAATATATTTTTAGAATTTTTAATGTTTTAATATTTAAAAATAGTTTTATAATTTTTTTGAGTTTTTAAATTTAAAAAATTAATTAAATGTTGACGACACATCCATGTAGCAATCCACGTATATGTAACATTAGTAAAGTTAAACAACGTTAACTTTCTATTTATTGTAGGGTGATTTGACAAAAATACAAATTAAAAATTAAAAAAACGAAAAATTAGATGAATGACTAAAATGTCTTTTTCGTAAAGTTAGAGAACTAAATAAATTATTATGCAAAAATAAAAAGATAAAAATATTATTTAATGTAAAATTCATTTTTTTAAAATTTTATTTCAAAAACATTTAACCTACATCTACATCAAATACAATGACGTAGGCAGAATAATCGGGGCAACTTGGCCATCCTGAATCAATTATTTACTGACATCAAGTCAGTGTAGACTGAATTTATTTATTCATGGCCGAAGCCCACGCGACTGACGTTCTCCTTTTTATAGCAATTTTCCGACATCGGATACTGAGCCGCAAAGGCCATTCACGGGAGGGCAATTTACCCACCTATACCAAAAAATAAAAAAATTTACGGAAAAGGGCCGGAATTGGGAAAAATTACGGAAAAGGGCCGAATCCCCCAAAAACGCGGCCACGTAAGCGCGTTTTGGGGGGACGGGGACCAAAATCGCGCCCTGCTGGAAGCGTTTTTGTCCACGTCAGCCAAAAACGCGCCCACGTGGACGCGCCTTGCTGACGTGGACAAAAACGCTTCCAGCAGGGCGCGTTTTTGGTCCTTTCCACCCTGTTGAATTTTTTGGCCCAATAGTCTCCGGCAAAATAATTTTGAGGAGACGTTTCTGAACAAACACCGGCCAAAAACAGCATGCGTACTGGAAAACGCTTCACCGAGGACGCGTTTTTGCTACAGTAGTCTACGGAGAAATAATTTTGAGGGGACGTTTCTGAATAAACAGTGGCCAAAAACGCTTCCAGCAGGGCGCACTGTCAGCATGCGTAATGAAAAACGCTCCCACGTGGACGCGCCTTTGCTACAGTAGCCTCCGGCAAAATTAGGCTATAAATCAGTGAAAATTCATTCTCAGTTGGCAGAAAGGGAAATTGAGGCAAAGGGAAAAAATTGAAAATGAGTGAACGTATTAATGCTGTTATTTACTACGACGGTGAAGTTCGTGACACCGAAAATGGCGTTGTTTTCTTATCGGAGAACACAGCGCGACTGAGTTTTAATCGGAACATCGATTTGGTTGAACTTCGCAAAAGAATTAGGCGTAAAATATTTGGAACAACGCCAATGAAAGTTCAGTGTATTAAGTATAGGTTTTGCGCTTCGGTTGATCCGGTGAGATATGAGTCGTTCGACATCAAAGGTGCTCGGGGCTTTGAGGCAATGGTGGAGACTCATATTGCCAGTGGATCACCCTATATGGAGGTATATGTAGAATTTTCATCTCTAAGTGATCTTGCTGCGACCTCGACATGTACTGTCGTTCGAGGGGAATACACGACCCCAAGCCGACACTCTGTAAGTGGGAGGCCAAACACAGAAGTGCCGGTGTGCGGTGGTAGTATGGAAAACATAACCCCTGCACGACACTCGGTCGGTGGATGGGACATGCATATCCGTCAGTCGACGTCCGATGATAGAAATACGTACTGGGGGACGTCGTCAAGTTCTAGTGGTTGGCAATCCACATACGATTGGAATCTGTACGAAAGATGTTTAAGGAGGGATGATGAACTCCCGACGACATCCACCGGCGAGGGGCCTTCGTTTGTTGCAGGTTATGGAGGGTCGGATGATGAATCCGATGTGGATCCACCTGGAGAGGCAGGGCCCGACGGTGCAGAAGTTGGATTATTTTCTGAACCGGAGCCCGTTCCAATTGTACCTGAAGACGTTGAGGGCGGTTCAGACGAAGAAGAAGAAGATCCGCTATTCAGGGCGTACTCGCCTCCAGCCCACATGCATAATGTCGATCTATCTCATGATGATGAATTGGAGTTTCCTGAACTAACACACCGGACGCGTGACCGTACAGATACATCGTTTGATTCCGACGAATTAGAAGTTGGTAACCAGTTTGCGAACAAGAATAATTTTCTTGTTGCATTGAAACAGTACAGCATTAAGAACGGGGTTAACTACACGGTGGTTAAATCGAAGCTCGATAAGTTCGAGGCGAAGTGTGCAGTGCAGGATGGCACATGTCAATGGAAAATCATGGCGTCGTTGAAGAAAAAGACAGGGTTGTGGGAGATTAAAAAGTACAAAGGTCGACATACATGTCTTGCCGGTGGGAACCAGTGCCACACGAGGGCGGTCGACGGTTACGAGCTGGATTCCTCCTTCTTCTGGCTTCCGGCGGGGGTTGTGGAACCTCGGGCGGGGAATCAGATTCCTCCGGCAGTGGGTCTGGTTCTGGATGTTGCGATGGTGACCCACTCTGATAAAATATTGACGCCGGAGGTGTTTGCATAAACCACGGCGGGGGTGACTGCATCCCGAACGGCGGAGCCTGGCAGAAAGAAGTGCTTCCCGATGCCGCCTCCTCTGAACCCACATGCGACGTCGGCCTCACCATCGGATGGCCAGGGGAAGTAGTCGGTAACGGGCTCGAACCCGGCCATGCAGTCCAACCTGGGCTAGGAATAGGAAACTGAAACATATATGGGTTAGGATGATACATATAAGGGGAAGGGTACGCACCTGGCATGAACGGTAGATGCTGTGATGGGCCCGGTGTTGTCGGTTGAACTGATGGGCCCGGTGACTGTGTAGGCGCTGTTGCTGGGCCCGGTGACTGTGTCGGCGGTGATGATTGCCCCGCCTCATCACCCCTTCTCCTTGGGTGTAAAGGGCCTCGACGTTCCCTTCGCTCTCGAAGTTGTCGTCGCCTCTCTTCTTCCGACAATAGATATGGCTTGCCATGGATCCTAAACCATGGCATGTACTCCGGCACGCATGCTAACTCCGGAACGACTATCGGTTCTCGGTCAGGTATATAGTCATATCGGTTCTCCCACGTCTCGATATGTTCTGACCAAAATCTTGCCCAATTCGTATGTGTTTGCCGTAAGTCTACTTTGTGCTCATCATCGAGCACCTCCGGTGGTACGGGAATCCGTTGCCGAAATCCAAATTGCCGCATAACCCGATCTGCCTGGTGCATCTCCACGGTCGAGTAGGTGATCAATGGGACCTTTACGTGCCAACCGTTCGGATTTTGGAGGAACTCCTCCGGAATTACTGCACGAATTTCTGGGTCGTCGTACGGTGTCCATTCAAACTTTACGAAAATTTTAGACATATACCTCATATTAGACACTACATACGAAATACTAAATTATAATAACAAATTTCGAAACTTACTTGTGATTCCGACCTTTGGTCCAACAGGAGCCGTATATCCTCAAGCGATTTCGGTATTCCAACATGATTCGCCGGATGGTTCCACCTAATTAAATAATATTTTAGCATGCAATTATACTATAAATCTACGAAATAATTGTAAAATATAATATTAAATTTACCTCGTTATCAGTGGGAATGAATATGGGTGGTCGAGTCGAGGGCGTAAAAATGGAAATCGATACCATGCCCATGACTGCAGCAATGATATGCAACCTCCGATTTTTGCTTTACTCGGCACCGTCGCCCCGCACATCTCCCGGTACAACCTCGACAGCACGGCAGACCCCCAACTCAATTCACCGGCTGCTCTGAAGTCAACAAGTTTCAGGAGCCATCTCAGGTGGACGAGGTTTCTAGAGAGGTCCGGCATCAGATAACCTCCAATTATTTGAAGAATGTATGCTCGAGCATACCGTATTCTTTCTACTTCGGTCGAATCCTCTTGCAGCTCTGGGAATGTGTCTCGTAACCACGCCAAATCGATCCGAGCTCCTCGAATTCTATCCGGAATGGCACCTAGAAGCTCGTAGCATACGGCCCTCCAATCGGTAGATGTTGTGGACCCGGTGACTACCGACCCGTCCACCGGTAATCCCAACTGCAAATGAACATCTTCTAGAGTGATTGTACACTCTCCGCACGGCAGATGGAAAGTGTGAGTCTCGGGTCTCCACCTCTCAATCAACGCGCTGATCAAAGGCGGCTCCAACTTGAACCCTCGGCCTATCGTGGCCACATGCCAAAAACCCGCTTCCCGCAGGTAATTCTCGATCAACGGCGATGGGGGATCATGCATGTTGCGAATATAACATTCCAACACCCGATCTACAGACTGTTTAAAAAATCATAAAATTCAAAATTAATTAAAATTACATAATTGGATAAAAAATTAAATAATATTGCAAAATTAAAATTAAAACTTACCATTTTTATTTGCTCGACGGCAATGTGCTTCTCGTCTAGGCGAAGTAATTCCCCGGCCATTGTAATCGGCTTTAAAATTTTCCGATAAAAATATCTTAAAAAAAAATTAAGGGCTTTTTCGTAATTAGTAAAGGACTATTTTGAAATTTGAGCGTTAATTTCAAGGACCTTGAGAGAAAATTTAGAGAAAATTGAGAGAAAA
Organism: Gossypium australe; assembly: GCA_005393395.2. Lineage (NCBI taxonomy): Eukaryota > Viridiplantae > Streptophyta > Magnoliopsida > Malvales > Malvaceae > Gossypium > Gossypium australe. The sequence goes on from CM016626.1 coordinate 27,669,324, forward strand.
TTGAGAGGAAATTGAGAGAAAATTGAGAGAATATTGAGATAGGATTGAAATGTGAAGAATAAAGGGTGGGGGGGGGGTTTTTATAGTTTTTTTTTTTCTGACCGTTGGGGGAGCCAACGGTCAAAAAAATTTGACCGTTGGGACCAAAATCGCGCCCTGCTGGACGCGTTTTTGTCCACGTCATCAAGGCGCGTCCACGTGGACGCGTTTTTGGCTGACGTGGACAAAAACGCCTCCAGCAGGGCGCGATTTTGGTCCCCGTCCCCCCAAAACGCGCTTACGTGGCCGCGTTTTTGGGGGATTCGGCCCTTTTCCGTAATTTTTCCCAATTCCGGCCCTTTTCCGTAAATTTTTTTATTTTTGGGTATAGGTGGGTAAATTGCCCTTCACGGGAGTTAAATAAAACAAAAAATACCAGCCCCCTCCCCCCTACTTTCGCAGTAGAAAGAGAGAGAACTGCAATGCTCGTAACAATGTCTAAACTTGGCAGCATGCAAGCTAACCACTACCATTTCAAGCCACTTTACTTCATTGCTTTCAGTTTCCTTTGATATTAGAAATTGCAACAATATTGAAACTGAAATGCAAACGATCATATTGATATTAGAAATTTGTTGTTACAGAGGATGTATTTACTAATAGGAAATGTAACAGGCGAATTTTTGTCCAAGGTAATTAAATCAGGCCCAAGACCCAAAAATAATCCAAATAAAACAGTCCAAAAAAAAAGTCCAATTACAAACAAAAATACAATCCAAATTAAACCAACCCAATATTAAACCAGCCCAAATTAAGACCCGAAGCCCAATTACCCAATAGTCAAACTAGGAAAGCTGAAACCTTAGCTGGTCTAAGCCTTCAACAGCACCAGCCACAGCCCTAGCGCAACACGTCATCTCCTCCACGCCTCGCACGCGCTCTGGCACCACCTGCAAAACCAAGCAACACACGCAACAGACTACATGCAAGCAAAAATGAAGAAGAAAACGACAAAGAGCCAAGAAAAAAACAAAATAGAAATAGACAAAAGAAAGAATCTGTAATTCGGTTATAAAAACCGAAACGAATATATTGTTTTTCTTCTTCTTCCTTTTTCTACGAACTATCAGAAATCGAAAGCAAAAAAAGCAGTAGAAGGTCGATTTTAATCCTTCCATTTTCATTTTTTACACTATACCGTTACTTTTGTTTTTCTTTATTTTTATACTGTTTTTTGAAATATTTACAAATAATAATCAGAAAAAGAAAAGGGGAAAACGGACCTAAAATCGGGGTCATCGTCGAAGCCTTTTCTCCATCTTCGAAGCCGAACTGAAGGGGAAGTCTCCTCCTCTCAGGGGGTTCGGGACGTCGAGGGTTGGCTTTCGAAATAGGGGCTTCGAACGGAGCATCAAAGGCTCCTCTCTGTGAGACCTCGGCCACCGAATACGATGGTGGTGCAACGGGCAGCGGCAGAAGACCAATCGGTCAGAGAAAGAACAGAGAAAATTGAGAGAGAATGGGGGGCCTTTGAAATTTTCTTTTGAAACAGCTAAAAAACGAATGTAAAAAAAAAATTGATTTAAAGAATAGAAGAAACGACGCCGTTTCATTCAGGGTGAGAAACCCGAGCGTCGACCTAAATCTGCCCATGGGTCCGCGCATTTTTGCTCTAATGGGCAATTTGTGTGATAGGTCCTTCCTCCTTGTAGCGCTATTCGATCAGACCCCGTCTTGCATTTTTTCTTTTTTTGAATTTTGCCCTGTTGTTTTATTTTAATTGCGATTCGGTCCTAGTTAAGGCTGCGCGTTTTGATGGACAGGAATAATTCCCCATTTGGTCCTCACGCAACTAGCGCCTTTTCATTTTGGTCCCTATTCGTTTATTTATTTACAGATTTTGCCTTAAATAGCATTTCTGTCCTGATTTAGTCCAGACCTGTTTGATTCTGATTCATCTTTACAAATTTGTTGCTTCTTTATTTATTTTAAAACTTTTTATATTTAATTTTTGAATGGTTTTGTGATTATCAATATATATATATATATATATATATATATATATATATACACTGTTTATCTTTTAAAACTTTTATATACATTATCCATTTCCAAATTTTTTATATACTGTTTATTTAAAAAATTCCTTCTACATGCGTTATCTTTATTTTTTTTATATTAAAACCATTTTTTTTATATTTTATATATACTATAATTTTAAATTACTTTTATATATGACTTACTTTAGGCATTTTATTATGCGTTATTTTAAGTTGTTACGTATATATATTATTTATTCTAAGTTGCTTTACTTTATTTTAACAATAATTCAACAGATTTGATTGACTAAATTGATTTCTATATTAATCATTTTAAAATTTTATATACCACTTACTTTAAATTGTTTTTTGTAGTATCTATTTTAACTTGTTTTTTTATGTTTTATTTATTTGAACTTGACTTATTATTCATTTTAAAATGTCTTATATTATTTATTTTATTTTTCTTCAATTATTAATGTTAATATTTAGATGGTGTATGTTGTAAGATTATTGCCATTGTGTATACCATAATTCGCTTATTCGTATTTTCATATCGTTGTTGTTCATTCGTGTAGTATTTTGTTCATGTGTCATTGCCCTATGATCGTTACTACTTTCATATTATGCCATCACATTGTGCATTAAACCTCAATGTATTTATCTAACTTAAATCGCCGTATTTGACTCCAAACAAAATAAATGTATGCCTTTACATGTTGTATTCCCTATTATTCAAAAACCGAATTTTTTCAAAATAAGGTAATATTTTGCGTTTTGGAAAATTGAGAAAATCGTGCCCTAACTTATTGGGTTTCAACTTTTCTCGTTTAGCCTAAATAATGGAATATCCTTTTAAAACAAAATACGAGTTTAAAATAAAAAGCTTATTCTCGAGAGTACAAAGTGTTATGCCCTAATTTATTGGGTGTGACATCTCGTTACCTCGAGATAAGAATTTCTAAAATGATAATATTCCGTATTTAGAAATTCGAGAGACCATGCCCTAATGTACTGGGTTTTGTTTTTTCTCGTTTAATCTAAATAATCGAATATTCATTAAAAATTAAAACACACGTGCTTTTAAATAAAAGGCGGGTTTATTCTCAAATATTCGGGGTGCCGTGTCCTAACTTACTGGATGTGGCATTTCGTCACCTCGAGATGAGATGGTCTTTAATGATTATTCCAACTCATTGAAGCGTTTTAAAGTCAACACTAATAAAAGGATCGTATTTTAAATTCGTTCTCGGTTTTCAACTTTCGACATTAAGACACTAATTAATCGATTTGGTACCAATTTTAGGCGTGACGAGGGTGCTAATCCTTCCTCGCACGTAACCGACTCCCGAACTCGTTTTCTCAAACTTCGTAGACCAAAAATGTCATTTTAATAAACCAAAATGTTTTATTAAAACAAAGGTGATTCGATCACACCTAACAAAGATTGATGGCGACTCCCGTTTTTATTTTTGTTTTCAAAACCCTAGTCGATTCCTGTTTTTCAAAAAAATGGTTTCGACAGCTTGGCGACTCCGCTGGGGACCCAAATAAGAGAGTCAAGCCACGAGTTGATTACTTTTTGTCTTTTTGTCTTTTTGTCGAAAATTGAAAACTCGGTTTAAATGTACGATCCTTGTTGCATTTCATTCGTCTTTGTTACGATCTTCATCATTGTGGTTTATAATTGCTGTGTTGGTTTAAGTTTTGGTATCTTCTGCACATTGCATCTAATGATCAGTTGATCTAAGTGGGAGTGAAAAACTATTCCTTCGTGAGGTCTTCACCTCCGTGTAGGATAGTGGATCGCTTTCGGGATACATCCGTACCTATGTCTTCGTGAGATTTTCATCTCCGTGTAGCCATAGGGAAATGTATTCCCCTGAACTGAACTCGGTCCATATAAGCCTATAATGGGTGAGGATCGAGGAATCTGCTGGTTCGGGTACCTTTACTTTAGAACCAAACCTCATATAGCAAGCTTTAAAAGCCCACCTTAGGTAGAGCCACGCCAGACCCTAGTGGTTACCCGAGTAGGTGCTTTATTTCTTGTTTGCTTTAAGTTGTGTATGAAATACTAACTTGTTTTGATTTATTTTGATTGAATGGCATTTTCATCACACTTAGTTCACTTTCGCGCATCATATTGCATAATCGTCCTATTTTTACCCTCTTAAGTGGGAGTAAGAAACTACGCCTTCGTGAGGTTTTCACCTCCGCATGGGCTAGTGGAGTACTTCCGGGATACATCCGTACCTATGTCTTCGTGAGATTTTCATCTCCGCATGGCCATAGGGAAATGTATTCCCATGAACTAAACTCGGTCTATATGAGCCTATAATGGGTGAAGATTGAGGAATCTGCTGGTTCAGGTACCTTTTCTTTAGAACTAAAAAACGGCATATAACGAACCTTAGGAGCCCACCTTAAGTAAAGTCGTGCTAAACCTTAGTGGTCACCCATCTAGGTAATTTATTTTGTTGTTTATTTTTCTTGCTAACGTGTTTTGTTTTGTCTATAATTGTATTACATTGCATTGCATCGCATCGCATCATCTTAGAAAGGAGGTGTTGATTCATATTCGATTGCTAAATAGAAGAGCTTTTCATAGGAAAACGAACTTCTTGATATAGCGGAATATAGTACGGCCGTCCGAATAGGGTCCGAATAAACACAACAAAAGAAGATTGATAGTCCGCGGAGGAAAACAAGACTTTGCTTCATTGCTCAAGGATTCAAGCCAACAAGGATTATTCGAGAGCCGTCACATCTCAACACTTTTAAAAGGGGTTAATGAGCATTGTGGGGATAAGTGAGCAATAGGTCACGACACGAATCAAAATAGAGACATCTTTGGAAAAATTAGCAAGATTCGACCAGAGTCCGGATATAAAGGAGAAGATCGATGTCTTCACGGGGAGTACGAGGGCAAGACCGCATATGTAATCCATTTTATGTAAAGAAATTTGTTTTCTAGAAAAATTGTTCTAATGGAATTGAATTCAGAATCAACTCCTTTCTTTCTGTTGCATTCATTCCATGCATCTGCATTGCATTGCATCATTTGCATTAGATTTTCACAAAAGGACCCTAATTAGGTAAAATTATTTCAGTTAACCTGGAAAATATGGAACGAAGGTTGGAGAGATTAGAGCAATGGCAAATACAGATGCAGGAGCAATTGGTCGAAATCCAACAGGATATGCGAGATCAAATAAATGTGATGAGCCAATTAACCCAGTTACTAGCCGGAAGGCTTGAAGAAAGGAAAAGCCCGGTGGTCAACAATGGGAGCGATAATGAGGACCTTATCTATTTCTCAGATGTTACTCCAATAAGTGTCCCAGCCCAACCAGACGCGCATTCACAAAGGGTACCCGTCATTATCAAACCCCGATATCAGACTGATACCTCGGCATTGTTAAAGTTCCCAATGGGTTCAGGTTTTAATTTGGGGAATGATTGAGTCAATCTTGTGGTATATGGTTTAGCCAAAACAAAGGAAAAGGGAGAATGGACCTTAAAGGCCCTGAAGAAGAAAGAAAAGGAAGTGAATAATACGAGTAAGTATAATAAGGGCAATTCGAAGCCGATTGCGGTAAGCCAGCCAATGACAGCAGCTACCAGCTATCAGGTCTCCCCAAGACAAAAGCCCAATCCAAAATCAAACTCGAAAAAACTCCAATTCGTGCCCATTCCAATCTCGTATAGGGAGTTGTACAAATTTTGTTTGAAGCACATGTTGTATCCGCTTTTTACGTGGAACCAATACAACCCCATACCCCAAATGGTATGACTCAAATGCTCAATGTGAGTACCATGCCGGGATTACAGGACATTTAATAGAAAATTGTCTTGCTTTCAAGAAGCTGGTTGAAAGATTCATCAAAATAGGAGTTATAAAATTCGATGATCACTCTTGTGCAGAAAATCCGTTATCCAACCATGCTGTTAAAGGGATAAATATTGTGAGTACCACGATGGATAGCGGCATGAGATCCAAGAGTACTTCAAGTTCAGGGCTCTAGTGCAAGACCAGATATTGGAAAATCTGAGCATTAACAACGTATCCAAAGAGGGAACCGGGGAATAAAATTTCTTGAGCATCTACCCTTACATACTTAGGAGTGTTTTGAACAACGAGACTGTGGAAGAGATCCCTACATTTTTTAGAGCTAATCTAGAGTAATGTTCAAAACACACTTGTTGCTTTAAGCCTAGAAGCAACAAAGAATCCTTTTATGAAATAGGCTTATATCCAAGATCTTTATTTCAATAAAATGCATTTTTGTTATCATGTTGAGCAAATATTCTTTCATTCTTTCCATTTCATACCATACAAATGATTATTATTAGATTCTTTTACTCTTTATGCATGATCATACCATACAAATAATCATCCTTAGAATCATTTATTCTAAGGAATTTTCCTGCGAACCCACAATAGGTCCCCAGATATCAACGACCTGAGCAACGCTACTACTGACCCAAAGTCTCCTTTCGGGTAAGATATGTATCTAGAAGGATCTCAGGACTTTGAAGATGATAGAGATCGTAACTTATCTCCTGATTTGTTAAGAATGGTAGAACGAGATGAAAATCAGATCCAACCTTACAAAGGGTCAGTGGACATTACGAGCCTAGGAAAGAGAGCCTAGCTCACCACAGAAATAAGGCGAGACATCATTTCAAAAATGTTTTCGCACGATCATATCAAGACACGCCTGGGCTACTGAGACGTGGGTATGCTGTTAAGGCTAAGGAAATCCTAGAAGAGGGCCATAGGGGTATTTCAAGATCACATGCTAATAATTTTACGATAGCCAAGCAAATCATGAGATTCAGATTCTGCTGGTCCATCATAGAAAGGGATTGCATCAGTTATGCCATAAATGACAAATTTATGAAGACAAGATTTATGTGCCTCCTTCATTTTTTTGTAGACCTTAGCTATGTGGGGCATAAAGTATATTGGGACGATCTCGTTGGAAGCTTCTAGCAGGCATTAATTATTTCGCTAAGAGGGTGGAAGTAGCTTCGTAGGCCAATATTACAAAGTCGATGGTCATTAGAGCAAAAAAGAAAAAAAGAAAGAAAGAATACCAACAAAAAAAAAGGGTTAAAAAGATCACATTTAACCGCACAATGTCAAAAGTTTGCGGTTTGTTCAAAGATCAGGTGCCACATTACAGTGCAGCAAAGTTTTCCAAAAAAAAAGGCAACAAAACAATGATCATTAGGAAGATGACCCGGACTTGTAAAGATTGGCATAAATAAGTTACATTTACCCTCTATGCTTATCAAACATTGGCCGAGAACTTCGCTGGGGCAATACTTTAATTTGTGGAATAAAAGCATTTTGTCTATTGAAGTCGACTTTCTTTTTTTGAATCTTGTCAGAACTGAAGTAGGAAGAGGTAGAATGGATTTAATCCCGATATGATCGGTTGAATTTGAAGAAAAAATGTTAAAAGCTATCTGTCACGGTCAGATAATGCGAGCTTACAACAAAAAGTTCTCCCTAGAAAATTTCATGATAAGGCTTTGAAGAAGATTTTTCCCATTCAAAAGGGATTTCAAAAGAAAGTGGATGCCAAATTGGGAAAGACCTTATGCAGCAAAGAATGCATGTTCTAGGGAAGCATGGATATTGACCGAGATGGATGACAACGACCTGCCCAATCCGGTGTATTCAGATTCAATAAAAAAATTTTCCAAAAAAAAAGGGGAAAAAGAAAGAAAAAAGAAAAAGGAGAGGCCAAAGCGAAAACCCGCAAAGGGCGCTTTGAGACTAAGGGAGATTTGAGTTGAAAAGCCGAAAAGGGCGGCTTAAATCTTGATCAAAAGTGGGGCATACAGCAGTCTTGGTATGCCTGAATTAACAAGGAAAAAGTATGCTACGGCCTGGGGCATCAACAAAGTACCCCAGATCCCCTAAACACAGATTGAGCTCAAAATGATCTTCAAGAAGTTGGTACAGAGAAGCTCAGGCTGCCATATCTGGGGCACCTAGTTTTCATCTTACCCATATTGAATTTGTTATCTTTGATTACCTTTTTCTTTTCAAGATACGCTCCCAATAAATTTCATTTGTTATCTTGATTAATTCATTCTCATTTTGTATTTTTTTCAAAATTCGATATCTTGATTAATTTATTCATTTCGAGCTTTGCTCTCAATTAATTTCCTTCTTGCCCATTATTTTTCAAGCATTTTGCATTGAAATAATGATTAATGGACTAATAACACTTTCATAAAAGGAGTTTCGCATATTATTTTTGTAACATCCCGAATTAGGGCCTAGTCAGAATAGTGGTTTGAGACCAAGAATCTGAAGTAGAAATAATTATTTTATGACTATTATTAGGTTTATGATATGTTCGTATGCACGTGTAAAAATTTCATGAAGAAATTTTACGCATAAAGTGTCCAATTTGACTTTTGGACTAAATTAAATAAGTTGCAAAATATGAGGTCCTAGAAGATTTAAGTATGAAATAGCTTGGATTATCAATTTGAGGTCTACAATGTGATTAAATTGTTGTGTGAAAATTTCGTTGAGAAATTTTATCGAAAAAGTGTTTAATTTGATTAGTAGGATTAAATTGTTATAAGTGCGAAGTGTGTGTTTCAGATGATAAAGGGTGTAATTGTGATGGGTTTTTAAAGTGAAGGTCCTTATGAAGAAATTAGTCCACTTATAAGTTGATGGAAGATATTTGTTTGGTATTTTTGAAGTTAGTTGAAAAGAAAAAGGGTAAATTTGGAAGTTAAGTTAAATGGTATAATAAGACAAAAATAGTAAAAGAATAATAAAAAAATAAAACACCCTTCTTCTCTTCTTCTCCAGCCGAATGTGAGAAGAAAAAAATGACAGCCATGGAGAAAGCCATATTCGGCCAAGCTAAGGAGCTTGATAGGTGAGTGGTTTTTGTCCCGTTTTTAATGATTTATACGTTTTCGGAGTCGTGGTAACTCGATTTAGCTATCCCGAACCTTCATTTTCAAAACTGTTGAAGTTTGTGAATTTTTCCATGGTTGATTAAGTGTGTATTTTGATGATTAATGGTGGATTATGCATGTCCATGAGTAGATGAACAATTTTTACTAAGTGATTTTCGATGAAAACGAGTAAAACGAGTTAATCGGTAAAAGTTGTTATTATTCATAAGTATGTGTTATAGTAGGAATTTGAAGTTTCTATAGAAGGGAAAAATGTTCAGCATGTCCTAAAACATAAGAAAATGAATAAAGTTTAATTTTCGAGCCTAGGGGCAAAATCGTAATTATGCAAAAGTTTAGGGGTAAAATTGTAGTTTTGCCAAAGTTTGAGTTAGGGGCTGTTTTGAGTAGTACATTAATTAAATAAGTAAAATGTGATGTTTTAGACCCCGAAAGATGAGATTTGGACCTAGAACTGGAGGAAAATCAAAAATCGAGAAAGTTGGTAAAATGGTTGTTTCGACATTCGAGGTAAGTTCATATGTTTAATAAGCATTTAATTATGTATATTTGAATGATAAATTGATATTTTGGACATAAATACTGTAGTATTGAGTTTCAGATATAATGATTAATGTCGATAATAATTCGATATTGGAAAGAGAACTTGTATAATTTATATGTTAGACCATTGTATTATGGCTTTGTATGATAATAAGAAAGTATTGACTAGCATAGTTTGAGGAGAATAAGTTAAGTTGATGACATGATGAGATTTAGAATGTAAGTATGTAAGTTGAGTAGTATTTTATTTTTATGCAATTATTGTTTTTAGTAATGTTATTGTTGAGTTATGTGACTAATCTTGAGAATTTGAGCAAGTATGTTTCAGCTATGACTTAACAAGGAATTGATATCTCAAAGTCCATGGCTATACCATGGCAATTAAGGAAGAATTGACGGAAAAGTCCATGTTCATAACATGGCATTTAAGGAGGAATTGACGGTTAAGGATACCATGTAAGACCATGTCAAGACATGGCATTGGTAAGGCAAGGATACCATGTAAGACCATGTCAAGACATGGCATTGGTAAGGCAAGGGCCCCGTGTAAGACCATGTCAAGACATGGCATCGACATTGATTAAGGACTTCATGTAAGACCACATCAAGATGTGGCATTGGCACTAATACAAGGATACCATGTAAGACCATGTTTGGAACATGGCATTTGGTAAGATAAGGATATCATGTAAGACCATGCCAAGGCATGGCATTGGTAAGTTCTATAAGTCAAGGAAATCATGTAAGACCATGTCAAGACATGGCATTGATGAGTTACTATAAGGCAAAGGTCCCATGTAAGACCATGCCAAGGCATGGCATTGGTGAGTTCATAAGGCAAGGATACCACGTAAGACCATGTCAAGACATGGCAATGGTAAGTTCAAAACGAGAAAGGGTCACGAGTAGTCCAAAGAGCAAGTCAAAGAAATGACAAGGTGAGAACATGAAGAAAGAGTACAAGTATGCATTTAAGGCTTATTTAATATTGAGATTGTAAGTAATTGAGATTATCAAGTATTAAGTAAGTGATGAGTTTCAGTTATGCTTGTAACACTTTATGACATGATTGGCAATATGCCTATATCATGAAAGAGTGCTCATGTGTTAAGTGAGAATGTTGCAGGTGTGTAAGCAAGCTATTAAGTAAGGTGTCCTTTGTATTCTGAGCCTTTGGTAAGGTTACCGATGAGTTCATCGGGAAAATCGATTAAGTGAAATTATGTGTGGCTTGCAGTGATAAGTGTAGGTATATGCATGTGTAACATATGAGCAATATGCTCGATATGTAATCGGAAAATTGGAAAGATTGGTATAAGCAAGTGATGAACACAGCTAAAGTGAAAGAGAGCAAAAATTTACAATAAAACTGCTCTGGACAGTAGCAGTGACGTGAATTTGAAAAATTAGCAAAAATAGTAAAAATTGAATTATAAGTTGGATGAGATATTGATTTAAAGCTTATTGAGTCTATTTTAATATAAGAGAAACAAAACAAACAAAGGATTTTTATATTTTGAGATATTTAAATTCTTGTGAGATTGGTTCAGAATGATTACGTGATCCCCTGTTCTGCCTTGGAAAACTCATTAAAAATTGAAAACAAATAATTATGGGATATAAGTTATATTCTTGAAATCCTTAATGAGTCTAGTTTCAAATGAAACAAATTATAACATCATTTGAATTTTGTACAGGGAGAAAATTAATTCGCAGTGAAAAGTGGCCAGAATTGTTGAACAGTGAAATAGGGGAAAACTTTAATGAATAAACTGTACTAATTGGCTAAGCCAAAAATTCTGAAAAATTTTATGGTATGAAGATATGTGAGTCTAGTTTCAGGAAAAATTAGCGGTTTGAAATTCAGAGCTCTGTAGCTCAAGAAATAAATAATTTAGTGACAGCAACTCAAGTAGACAGATTAACGTGAACATGAGTAATAAAGTATAAGGATGTGATTTAATGATTGTATCAATTTGAGAACTTGTTGTGAGGATTTGTCATGCTGAGGCTTTGATAAGGTTACAAATAAGTTGGGAAAGTAAGAACTTAGCATTATTTATGCAAGTTATGACAGCTTAGTAGTAAGCTAAATTCATTGCTAATGCTTATTATTATTTTTCATGTGAACTTACTAAGCTTTACAAGCTTACCCCTTTTCTTTCCCATCTTATAGAGTCCTACTAAACAAGCTCGGGTTGGAGGTTGTCGGAGATCGCTTCACACTATCAAGCTATCTATGGGTATCTTTATTTATAAATGATTTAAGTTATGGCATGTATAAGGGCTTGACTAAGTCATTTTGTATTTGTGTTAATTAATTTGACCAAATGTATTGTTAAGTCTGGTAATGCCTCGGACTCGGTTCCGGCATAAGATATAGGTAAGGGGTGTTACATTTAGTGGTATCAGAGCAATGGTTTAGTCGGTTCTCGGACTATCATAGTGAGTGTGGGAGTTTAGCTATACATGCCATAATGTATTGTGATAGTGTGACGACTCCCGACCCGGATGTAAATTATTTTATTAGACAGATGCGCACTTTAACTGAGCTAAATTTGATAGTGCAAACAGTGTGTTTATGATGAGTTGAGACTCGTAAAAAGTAAGAATAATAGTTTATGATGTTTATGCGATGATGTATAAATTATGGATAGAAATTTCTTTTGAAATATGAAAGATGAGATGAAAGGAAAGTTTATACTATGATAAGTGTTCATGTTTGATTGGCATTTGTATGATACTATGAGTATAACTTGTGAAATAAAGTGAATGTTATGAGTAATTTTACTTGAGATTTATGAATGAGAGTATAAGTGCACTTGTTTGTATAAGATGATAGGAAGGTTGTGTAAAATGAGTATGCATGTTAAATTACTTGAAACAAAATATATATTGATGAGTGTTAAGTTATATGCATGAATATATAAGAGGCAAGTCAGAGGCATTACAACTTCACCCCCTTCCAATAAGGTATGTTATAAAGAAATTTTATGAAATTCAGACCGAATGGGTTTACAAGTGGAAGACTAAAGAGTTGAGTTGTAGATTAACTGATAACATGATCAAAGTTGAGAATGGTTTAGTAATTGAACACAGTTGCAGAAAAGATGTCAGATTAATATGGAGATCATTCGGATTTCGAAATGTTATAATTAAAGAAAGGTCAGGCTCAGTTAATTAACTCATCCAGGTATAAGACCTAAAGTATGTAATTGCTGGAATTTATTCTGAATTTATATCTGTTTGCAATTGGAATAATACTAGATTAGTGATGACAGAATTAGATAGTGCAATCATGATCGAGATGCTTTCTTTTCAGCCGGGACATTATCTACTAAAGTAATTGAGAAATTAGTCTTATTATGGCACTATGATTTTTAAGCTGTATGAGTATTGTGGCATCAGTATAGTTAAGTGCTTCGATGAGTAACAGTTGAAGTAAATTCTACTATAAGCTTAATCTTTCTCTAGATTTGAGAAGAAATTGAAGTTGGCAAAGTGTGAATGATAGGAAGTTCGACTTAGACCTGTGTATTCGTTTTCACTTTTCAAATGATCTTGATATATATATATATATATATATATGAGCGAGTTAAAGACAGAATGTTATGATGTCTATTCGCTAGCAAGTAAATCGAAATCAAGTGTATCTAAGACTATTACAGTCAGTGATGGAACGAGAATGAAGATTAGATAGAGTTGCCATAAGCTTCAAAATCGGGATTGCCAAAATATCTGAAAAGTAAGATGTTATCTGGATTGGTGTTAATTAGTTGTCAAGGATCCGTATGATACAAAATTCTTATTTGACGGATTACTGAGTAAATGTACTTCAAAAAAAAAGATTTTGATGATGTATTTCGACACTATAGATTAAAGAGTATTGCAAAGAGATATACGAAGTTATACCGATTTATGATTCTAGAGAGATTTTGAAGGTATCTCATTAAGGATGAGAGTAACTTCCTCTGGAAAGATTTTCGGGAACGAAAATCCCTAAAGGGGGGAGAATTGTAACATGCTGAATTAGGGCCTAGTCAGAATAGTGGTTTGAGACCACGAATCTGAAGTAGAAATAATTATTTTATGACTATTATGGGGTTTATGATATGTTCGTATGCACGTGTAAAAATTTCATGAAGAAATTTTACGCATAAAGTATCCAATTTGACTTTTGGACTAAATTAAATAAGTTGCAAAATATGAGGTCCTAGAAGATTTAAGTATGAAATAGCTTGGATTATCAATTTGAGGTCTACAATGTGATTAAATTGTTGTGTGAAAATTTCGTTGAGAAATTTTATCAAAAAAGTGTTTAATTTGATTAGTAGGATTAAATTGTTATAAGTGTGAAGTGTGTGTTTCAGATGATAAAGGGTGTAATCGTGATGGGTTTTTAAAGTGAAGGTCCTTATGAAGAAATTAGTCCACTTATAAGTTGATGGAAGATATTTGTTTGGTATTTTTGAAGTTAGTTGAAAAGAAAAAGGGCAAATTTGGAAGTTAAGTTAAATGGTATAATAAGACAAAAATAGTAAAAGAATAATAAAAAAATAAAACACCCTTCTTCTCTTCTTCTCCAGTCGAATGTGAGAAGAAAAAAATGGCAACCATGGAGAAAGCCATATTCGGCCAAGCTAAGGAGCTTGATAGGTGAGTGGTTTTTTGTCCCGTTTTTAATGATTTATACGTTTTCGGGGTCGTGGTAACTCGATTTAGCTATCCCGAACCTTCATTTTCAAAACTGTTGAAGTTTGTGAATTTTTCCATGGTTGATTAAGTGTGTATTTTGATGATTAATGGTGGATTATGCATGTCCATGAGTAGATGAACAATTTTTACTAAGTTTCGATGAAAACGAGTAAAACGAGTTAATCGGTAAAAGTTGTTATTATTCATAAGTATGTGTTATAGTAGGAATTTGAAGTTTCTATAGAAGGGAAAAATGTTCAGCATGTCATAAAACATAAGAAAAAGGAATAAAGTTTAATTTTCGAGCCTAGGGGCAAAATCGTAATTATGCAAAAGTTTAAGGGTAAAATTGTAATTTTGCCAAAGTTTGAGTTAGGGGCTGTTTTGAGTAGTACATTAATTAAATAAGTAAAATGTGATGTTTTAGACCGCGAAAGATGAGATTTGGACCTAGAACTGGAGGAAAATCGAAAATCGGGAAAGTTGGTAAAATGGTTGTTTCGACATTCGAGGTAAGTTCATATGTTTAATAAGCATTTAATTATGCATATTTAAATGATAAATTGATATTTTGGACATAAATACTTTAGTATTGAGTTTTAGATATAATGATTAATGTCGATAATAATTCGATATTGGAAAGAGAACTTGTATAATTTATATGTTAGACCATATTCTGTATTATGGCTTTGTATGATAATAAGAAAGTATTGACTAGCATAATTTGAGGAGAATAATTTAAGTTGATGACATGATGAGATATAGAATGTAAGTATGTAAGTTGAGTAGTATTTTATTTTTATGCAATTATTGTTTTTAGTAATGTTATTGTTGAGTTATGTGACTAACCTTGAGAATTTGAGCAAGTATGTTTCAGCTATGACTTAACAAGGAATTGATATCTCAAAGTCCATGGCTATACCATGGCAATTAAGGAAGAATTGACTGAAAAGTCCATGTTCATAACATGGCATTTAAGGAGGAATTGACGGTTAAGGATACCATGTAAGACCATGTCAAGACATGGCATTGGTAAGGCAAGGATACCATGTAAGACTATGTCAAGACATGGCATTGGTAAGGCAAGGATCCCATGTAAGACCATGTCAAGACATGGCATCGACATTGATTAAGGACTCTATGTAAGACCACATCAAGATGTGGCATTGGCACTAATACAAGGATACCATGTAAGACCATGTTTGGAACATGGCATTTGGTAAGATAAGGATATCATGTAAGACCATGCCAAGGCATGGCATTGGTAAGTTCTATAAGTCAAGGAAATCATGTAAGACCATGTCAAGACATGGCATTGATGAGGTACTATAAGGCAAAGGTCCCATGTAAGACCATGCCAAGGCATGGCATTGGTGAGTTCATAAGGCAAGGA
The DNA here is from genome assembly GCA_005393395.2 of Gossypium australe. NCBI lineage: Eukaryota > Viridiplantae > Streptophyta > Magnoliopsida > Malvales > Malvaceae > Gossypium > Gossypium australe. The sequence continues at coordinate 27,684,936 of CM016626.1, forward strand.
TACCAGTAAGACCATGTCAAGACATGGCAATGGTAAGTTCAAAACGAAAAAGGGTCACGAGTAGTCCAAAGAGCAAGTCAAAGAAATGACAAGGTGAGAACATGAAGAAAGAGTACAGGTATGCATTTAAGGCTTATTCAATATTGAGATTGTAAGTAATTGAGATTATCAAGTATTAAGTAAGTGATGAGTTTTCAGTTATGCTTGTAACACTTTATGACATGATTGGCAATATGCCTATATTATGAAAGAGTGCCCATGTGTTAAGTGAGAATGTTGCAGGTATGTAAGCAAGCTATTAAGTAAGGTGCCCTTTGTATTCTGAGCCTTTGGTAAGGTTACCGATGAGTTCATCGGGAAAATCGATTAAGTGAAATTATGTGTGGCCTGCAGTGATAAGTGTAGGTATATGCATGTGTAACGTATGAGCAACATGCTCGATATGTAATCGGAAAATTGGAAAGATTGGTATAAGCAAGTGATGAACACAGCTAAAGTGAAAGAGAGCAAAAATTTACAATAAAACTGCTCTGGACAGTAGCAGTGACGTGAATTTGAAAAATTAGCAAAAATAGTAAAAATTGAATTATAAGTTGGATGAGATATTGATTTAAAGCTTATTGAGTCTATTTTAATATAAAAGAAACAAAACAAACAAAGCATTTTTATATTTTGAGATATTTAAATTCTTGTGAGATTGGTTTAGAATGATTGCGTGATCCCCTGTTCTGCCTTGGAAAAATCATTAAAAATTGAAAAAAAATAATTATGGGATATAAGTTATATTCTTGAAATCCTTAATGAGTCTAGTTTCAAGTGAAACAAATTATAACCTCATTTGAATTTTGTACAAGGAGAAAATTAATTCGTAGTGAAAAGTGGTCAGAATTGTTGAACAGTGAAATAGGGGAAAACTTTAATGAATAAACTGTACTAATTGGCTAAGCCAAAAATTCTGAAAATTTTATGGTATGAAGATATGGGAGTCTATTTTCATGAAAAATTAGCGGTTTGAAATTCAGAGCTCTGTAGCTCAAGAAATAAATAATTTAGTGACAGTAACTCAAGTAGATAGATTAACGTGAACATGAGTAATAAGGTATAAGCATGTGATTTAATGATTGTATCAATTTGAGAACTTGTTGTGAGGATTTGTCATGTTGAGGCTTTGATAAGGTTACAAATAAGTTGTGAAAGTAAGAACTTAGCATTATTTATGCAAGTTATGACAGCTTAGTAGTAAGCTAAATTCATTGCTAATGCTTATTATTATTTTTCATGTGAACTTACTAAGCTTTATGAGCTTACCCCCTTTTCTTTCCCATCTTATAGAGTCCTACTAAACAAGCTCGGGTTGGAGGTCGTCGGAGATTGCTTCACACTATCAAACTATCTATGGGTATCTTTATTTATAAATGATTTAAGTTATGGCATGTATAGGGGCTTGACTAAGTCATTTTGTATTTGTGTTAATTAATTTGACCAAATGTATTGTTAAGTCTGGTAATGCCTCGGACTCGGTTCCGGCATAGGATATAGGTAAGGGGTGTTACAATTTTGGAAGCTTCTAAATAGTACAAGAACTTGAAACAAGATTGTTGTTCAGAACTCACCAAAACTAAGGGTTGGAAAAGAGTCTAATTTGAGACTACCTGTTAAGATTTTTTGTCAAAAGTAAAAAGACAAGATATTGCGTCAGTGATACAACCTCGACAAATAATGAGTAACCCAAGCATTAAAAGGGGATTCGACATTCATATATATCTGGCTATGGCATCCGGGGAATGGTAACAAACCAAATTGATGGGAAAGGATTCAGATCCTATACCCCTAGTTGCAGTGGGAGGGTTTGAAAATGGTACATGTCTTAGGTCTCAGAGGTACCATAGAAGGGACCCTAAAGTTACAGTGGGGCAAACCTGTTGAGCGAGATATAATGGTTTCTTCGAGCTCTATCAAAATATCAGCCGAACAAGATGGCGGCATAATACGGCAGTGATACAACCTGAAAGAATAATGAGCAATGACAACCTTAAACATTTTAACAAAGGATCATTCTCATGACATTCTGCATTCATGTAAATGTCCTCCATAATATCATTTAGTTAGGAGCATTCGATTCATGTCGATCATTGCATCCTAATCATTGTAAAAAAAATATTCACATGACATTCTGCATTCATGCAAATGTCGTTGATGGTTGTCGATTCCACCAATCTAAACCTACACCTAGTTGCAAATTTTAGCAATATAGGGAGTAGGGTCGATCCCACAGAGACTGGTGTTACTAAAAAATCGTTTATCTCTTGACCAGATTAATGTCTGGGCAATTGTCGTGCCCGCGACGTTTGGGGGAAGTAAAATATTAAACCTGAAACAAACAAAGAAAATAAAAACGTAAAAAGTAACAGACTAAATAGGAAAATAAAATTGAAATAATCTGAAAAGAAATCGATAAAACTTAGCTCAGCCTTAAGCGCGGTTTTTTCCGTCTTTGACCCGATCCTCAAAATTAGATGAACTCGTATTTTTTGATAAGCTAGTTATAGCTACCAAGGACACCTCGGACACCAACTCTTTCTTGTGTAAATTAGTTATGGAACGTCCTATAACTAACCCTTACTGATCGAACAACCTACGAAACGTTCATGGTTTAGAACTCCGGCAGCTTTGCGTTCTAGAAGAGCCTAGCTCGAACCAATGCCCTCAAATGCTGGGACATTTAAATCCGGTTACTACTTCCCTTGACGGAACCAAACAGCAATCCCCACTTGGCACGCCAATGTGTTCACGGAAGACCAATTAGACAATCGATCCTTTCGGAATTCCAACTGTATGTCTAGCCGCACTAACTCAAACGACGTCTTTTTTGACTTAGCATGACTTGACTTTGTGAGTTGACAAAGTCATACTCTTAATCCGGAGAAGTAATAAGTATCAGAAATCGGGAGTTGAATAGCTCGGGTTCGTAACTCATTGGTTTTTGACGGGGTTAATACCGGCTTAAAGCTGAAAGGGGTTTAGTGTGGCATGATTTTTACTCATGCGTGAAGGTGGTGGAAAGTGTTTTTGTGGAGGATGATGGAAATTGGAAAGGGAAGGGGCTTTGAAGGCAATTAAACCAATTTTGGGAAAATAAACAAAAATAATTGAAATAAGCAGAATGTTGGACATTGGCTTAAAAAAATAGAATAAAAGAAATCCTATTCAAAATTGAAATAGGAAAAGAGAGAAAAACCACTTCAAATTGAAATAGGAAAAGAGAGAATTGATTGATGATTATCCAATTACAAATAACCCCTATTTATACTAATGAATTTACTAAAAATAGGCTTAATTAAATTAATATAAAATCTTAAATAAAAAATAAAAATAAATAAATAAAAATAAGATAAACTAAAAATAGAATTTCCTATTCTTGGCTTTTTACAAAGTCAATTGCTTGATGAGTCCTTGGCTTTCTCCATCTTTTTTATTTGGCCCCATTTCCATTATTTTCTTTCAATTTGGCCCTTTTTAGTTTGCTTTTGATCAATTGCATCCCTGACAAGATTTAAATCATAAAAATACAAATTTAGCAGGGACTAATTCAGAAATAAACCGAATTACATACAAAAAATCATGCAAAATAATCATGTTATCAGTCCTCCATAATACATTTAGTTAGGAGTATTAGATTCATTCTGATCATTGCATCCTAACCATTTTGCATAAGCATAAACACATAAAATCGATCTTACAGGATAGGTCCCCCAGAGGAAGGTGTCGCAACATCAATGAATTTAGCAGATCTTGCCTTCCTGAGTGAAGCGGATCGAAGATACCAGTTTGGCATCTCTGAGTTTGCAGTGGAGCATATTGAAGATAGCAGATCTTGCCTTCCTAAGCGAAGCGGATCGAAGATACCAGTCTGGCATCTCTGAGTTTGCAGTGGAGCAAAATGAAGATAGCAGATCTTGCCTTCCTGAGCGAAGCGGATCGAAGATACCAATCTGGCATCCTTGAGTTTGCAGTGGAGTAGATTGAAGATAGCAGATCTTGCCTTCCTGAGCGAAGCGGATCGAAGATACCAGTCTGGCATCCCTGAGTTTGCAGTGGAGCAGATTGAAGATAGCAGATCTTGCCTTCTTGAGCGAAGCGGATCGAAGATACCAGTCTAGCATCTTTGAGTTTGCAGTGGAGCAGATTAAAGATAGCAGATCTTGCCTTCTTGAGCGAAGCGGATTGAAGATACCAGTCTGGCATCCTTGAGTTTGCAGTGAAGCAGATTGAAGATAGCAGATCTTGCCTTCTTGAGCGAAGCGGATCGAAGATACCTGTTTGGCATCCCTGAGTTTGCAGTGGAGCAAATTGAAGATAGCAGATCTTGCCTTCCTGAGCGAAGTAGATCAAAGATACCAGTCTAGCATCCCTGAGTTTGTAGTGGAGCAGATTGAAGATAGCAGATCTTGCCTTCCTGAGCGAAGCGGATCGAAGATATCAGTCTGGCGTCCCTGAGTTTGCAGTGGAGCAGATTGAAGATAGCAGATCTTGCCTTCCTGAGCGAAGCAGATCGAAGATACCAGTCTGGCATCCCTGAGTTTGCAGTGGAGAGAAGATCTTGCCTTCCTGAGCGAAGCGGGTGGAAGATACCAGTCTAGCATCCCTGAGTTTGCAGTGGAGCAGATTGAAGATAGTAGATCTTGCCTTCCTGAGCGAAGCGGATCGAAGATACTAGTCTGGCGTCCCTGAGTTTGCAGTGGAGCAGATTGAAGATAGCAGATCTTGCCTTTCTGAGCGAAGCAGATCGAAGATACCAGTCTGGCATCCCTGAGTTTGCAGTGGAGCAGATTGAAGATAGAAGATCTTGTCTTCTTGAGCGAAGCGGATCGAAGATACAAGTCTTATCTCTCTGAAGTTGTAGTGGAACAGACTGAAGATAGCAAATCTTATCTCTCTGAAGTTGCAGTAGAGCAGATTGAAGCACAAACCTTATCTCCTCGAAGTTCTAGTGGAGTAGGTTGAGGCTACAAATCCCTTCTCCCTGAGTTTACATTGAGGATCAATCTTTATTTCTTTGAAGTTTCAGCAAAGAAGATTGAGGTTATGAATCTCTTCTCCCTGAATTCTTATCCCTTTGAGGTTCCAATGGAGTAGGTCGAAGCTACAAATCCCTTCTCCCTGAAATCCTCATTTCCTTTAAGTTTAAATAGAAAAGATCGAAGCTACAAATCTCTTTTCCCTGAAACCACATTGGCACCACAACCCTTATTTTTTTGAAGTTTCAGTAGAGAAGATCGAGGTTACAAATCTCTTCTCTAAATTCTCATCTCCTTGAAGTTCTAGTGGAGTAGATCGAAGCTACAAATCTCTTCTCCCTGAAATTACATTGGAACGAATGAAATCAGCAAACCTTATCTCCCTGAAGATACAGTGGAGCAGGTTGAAATTACCAATTCTTATCTCGTTGAAGTTCTAGTGGGGTAAATCGAAGCTACAGATCTTTTCTTCTTGAAATTACATTCGAGCAAATTTGAAGCACTAATTCCCATACTCCTGAAGTTGCAGTGGGTTAGAGCAAGGCCACTCGAAGAACAAAAGCACCAAAGAAGTCAAGATTCGACGAGACTAGGCAAAATTGGCCCTTTTGAAGTCTTTGCTCCATTCTCGTTACACGACAATGAGTAAAGAGGGGCAACTGTAATAGACCAATTTTGGCCCAAGGCAATTAAACCAGACCCAAGACCCAAAAATAATCCAAAAAAAATGTCCAATTACAAACAAAAATACAACCCAAATTAAACCAACCCAAAATTAAACCAGCCCAAATTAAGACCCGAAGCCTAATTACCTAATAGTCAAACTAGGAAAGCTGAAACCCTAGCTGGTCTAAGCCTTCAACAACAGCAGCCACAGCCCTAGCGCCGCACGTCATCTCTTCCACTCCTCGCACGCGCTCTGGCACCACCTGCAAAACCAAGCAACACACGCAACAGATTACATGCAAGCAAAAATGAAGAAGAAAACGACAAAGAGCCAACAAAAAAATAAAATAGAAATAGACAAAAGAAAGAATCTGTAATTCGGTTATAAAAATCGAAACGAATATATTATTTTTCTTCTTCTTCCTTTTTCTACGAACTATCAAAAATCGAAAGCAAAAAAAGCAGTAGAAGGTTGATTTTAATCCTTCCATTTTCATTTTTTACACTATACTGTTACTTTTGTTTTTCTTTATTTTTATACTATTTTTTTGAAATATTTACAAATAATAATCAGAAAAAGAAAAGGGGAAAATGGACCTAAAATCGGGGGTCGTCGTCGGAGCCTTTTCTCTATCTTCGAAGCCGAATCGAAGGGGAAGTCTCCTCCTCTCAGGGGGTTCGGGACGTCGAGGGTTGGCTTTCGAAATAGGGGCTTCGAATGGAGCATCAAAGGCTCCTCTCTGTGCGACCTCGGCCACCGAATACGATGGTGGTGCGACTGGCGGCGGCAGAAGACCAATCAGTCAGAGAAAGAACAGAGAAAATTGAGAGAGAATGGGGGGTCTTTGAAATTTTCTTTTGAAACAGCTAAAAAATGAATGTAAAAAAAAATTGATTTAAAGAATAGAAGAAACGACGCCATTTCATTCAGGGTGAAAAACCCGCGCGTCGACCCGAATCCGCCCCTGGGTCCGCGCATTTTTGCTCTAATGGGCAATTTGCGCGATAGGTCCTTCCCCTTTGCAGCGCTATTTGATCAGACCCGGTCTTGCATTTTTTCTTTTTTCGAATTTTGCCCTGTTGTTTTATTTCGATTGCGATTCGGTCCTTGTTAAGGCTACGTGTTTTGATGGACAGGGATAATTCCCCATTTGGTCATCGCGCAACTAGCGCCTTTTCATTTTGGTCCCTATTCGTTTATTTATTCACAGATTTTGCCTTAAATAGCATTTCTGTCCTGATTTAGACCGAACTTGTTTGATTCTGATTCATTTTTACAAATTTGTTGCTTCTTTATTTATTTTAAAACTTTTTATATTTAATTTTTGAATGGTTTTGTGATTATCAATTTATATATATTTATATATATATATATATATATATATATATATATACTGTTTGTCTTTTAAAACTTTTTATATACATTATTCATTTCCAAATTTTTTTTACATACTGTTTATTTTAAAAATTCCTTCTACATGCATTATCTTTATTTTTTTTATATTAAAACCATTTTTTTATATTTTATATACACTATAATTTTAAATTACTTTTATATATGACTTACTTTAGGCATTTTATTATGCGTTATTTTAAGTTGTTACGTATATATATATTATTTATTCTAAGTTGCTTTACTTTATTTTAAATTGATTTGTATATTAATCATTTTAAAATTTTATATACCACTTACTTTAAATTGTTTTTTGTAGTATCTATTTTAACTTGTTTTTTTATGTTTTATTTATTTGAACTTGACTTATTATTCATTTTAAAATGTCTTATATTATTTATTTCATTGTTCTTCAATTATTAATGTTAATATTTAGATGGTGTATGTTGTGAGATTATTGCTATTGTGTATACCATAATTCGCTTATTCATATTTTCATATCGTTGTTATTCATTCGTGTAGTATTTTGTTCATGTATCATTGCCCTATGATCGTTACTACTTTCATATTATGCCATCACATTGTGCATTAAACCTCAATGTATTTATCTAACTTAGATCGTCGTATTTGACTCCAAACAAAATAAATGTATGCCTTTACATGTTGTATTCCCTATTATTCAAAAACCGAATTTTTTCAAAATAAGGTAATATTTCGCGTTTTGGAAATTCGAGAAAATCGTGCCCTAACTTACTGGGTTTCGACTTTTCTCGTTTAGCCTAAATAACGGAATATCCTTTTAAAACAAAATACGAGTTTAAAATAAAAAGCTTATTCTCGAGAGTACAAAGTGTTGTGCCCTAACTTATTGGGTGTGACATCTCGTTACCTCGAGATAAGAATTTCTAAAATGTTAATATTCCGTATTTAGAAATTCGAGAGACCGTGCCCTAACATACTGGGTTTCGTTTTTTCTCGTTTAATCTAAATAACCTAATATTCTTTAAAAATCAAAACACACGTGCTTTTAAATAAAAGGCGGGCTTATTCTCAAGGATTCAGAGTGCCGTGTCCTAGCTTACTGGATGTGGCATTTCGTCGCCTCGAGATGAGATGGTCTTTAATGATTATTCCAACTCATTAAAGCGTTTTAAAGTCAACACTAATAGAAGTATCGTATTTTAAATTCGTTCTCGGTTTTCAACTTTCGACATTAAGACACAATTAATCGATTTGGTACCAATTTTGGGCGTGACGAGGGTGCTAATCCTTCCTCGCATGTAACCGATTCCTAAACCCGTTTTCTCAAATTTCGTAGACCAAAAATGTCGTTTTAATAAACCAAAAGGTTTTATTAAAACAAAGGTGATTTGACCACACCTAACAAAGATCGATGGCCACTCCTGTTTTTATTTTTGTTTTCAAAACCCTAATCGATTCCCATTTATCAAAAAAATGGTTTCGACCGGAAATTTTCAGTGCGGGGTATGTTTGAATGGGTGGGATAAGGTAGTTTACTTTGATTGTTTCCTGAACAATTTTCCATTTTACTCAACGTGTGGCAACAAAATTTCATACATTATTTTCAATGGTCTTCAACAAGGTAGACGCCATGATTCTGTTGGTTCTGGTGAATGTCTCAAATCTAAAATCCTTCTTATTTCGCTGATATATGAACCGTCCAATCTCGCAGACGTGCGTTGCACCTTTCTGCTGCATCAACTCCATTGCTTAGTGGGATAAAGGTAGTTTCTTACAGGCTTTACCTTTATTTCCAAGGTATCGTAGATGTAATTCTGTGCCTCAAGCATCAAAGGATGTTCAAGACAGTTTTCACTATCTTCCATGATTGAGAAGCCCAGACGGTGGTGGACGGCTTTAGCATGCCTTGCTAAGGAAAGAATGACCTCACTGTTTTAGTTTTCATGTGTTGATGGGCGTGTTACTGGGGATTCCCTTGCAGGAATGCCACTTGGACTCTATGGGGGTAAGTTCAGAATGCACTTTTGGGAGACCTATGCCATTTGCTTATCTCTTTACTGTTTTGGATGTGCACTTGCTGGTATGCACGCTGACATTGTACTTGTTTATGAAATTCTGATGCTGCATATATCCATATTCCGTATAATTAAAGGAAAACTGAGAGCTCAAACTTTTCTATATTTCCATCATGTGTTGTTTCTTTTCCATGGGAAACTTTCCAAGCAGATATGAATGTTTTAGGTTGAATATTGCCTTGGGTCGGCTTTTGTAATATATAGGAATCTTTTAAGTTTTATCTGGTGTTGGATATCCATGCAAGCACCTTGTCCCTACTTTCCGTCCCCTTACCCCTCCGAGTGGGCCTTCATTCCCCTCCGTTTCTTTAGTTAATGATGATTATGTGAACACTGTTTTAAGTTTTGGATAACATTAGTGCTATCCTGATTACCACCTTCCAATAATTGTGATCCTTTCTGATAAATATTACTATAATTCATGGTAATGTTTTTTTTATATGTTTAATCTTAATGTTGGAACCTGTTATTTTGTCTATTTGCTTTCAATCTAATGATTCCTACATGTAATCATGGTTGTTTTTCATTTTTGTTTTATTTTTCATTGCCAACTTGGCTTTCGGAAGTCAAATCCCTCTTTTTTTATATGGCACCCCAATCAAAAAAAATTATAGACCTGCAACTTACATGGTAAATAAAATGATGTTTATGCTTGTTTTTCACTCGGATCTTTATATGATAAAAGCGAAAAATTCGATTTTATTTAGGAATCAATGGTAGGGTATATTCTTTTGTTCTTTTGGTTTGGCAATCAGTAGGATTGCCATTAACAACCTAGGAAGTTCAATGTTGGCAAAATATTGCTATCAAAAGGAAGCTCTAGATATCAATAGATTATAGCTAAATTGACATCTTTTTCTGCTTGCAATCCCAAGTGAAATGAGCATGGAAGATTTTGTGGCTTACTTTTTACCTTTTCTCTTAAGTTCCATTGCATAGATACAAGTCATCATAACTTGAATCCTTCTCTGAAGCAGCAACAGGGAAAAGATCAAGTTCCTGTCCCGAACAGCTTCTAACCAAACCAGAGTTCCTGAAATGCTTTTCCTAGTGAATCTAAAATATTTCCTTTTCTCTAATTGCAATCCCCATGACTATTGAACTCCGGGTTTAGATCAGTTAGCTCATTAAGAGGTGGAATTCAACTAGTAGTATTGGGGTTCGAATTCGACCCCTTAAACCTGTGTTTGTGTTTTTAAATGATTCCATGAAGCCTGCCATACAACTTGCAACCGGATCATTTGATATGATGAAACTGTGACCTAGCTAAACTTTGGATGAAATTAACACTATGTTGCTGCATTGCACTCAATTATTTGGATTTGTTTAAGATATGTAGGTGGGAATGTCATTTTAGTCCTACATCATCTTTTGGCTGTTCCTTTCATATTACTTGCCCTACCATCAAAAGCAAAAGCAAAAGGAAAACAAAATAGAAAGGGCTTAAAATATATGAACTGACTGCCCATTTATTGTTGATTGAATGTCTATAATCAAAGCAAACAGGAAAAAGTTAACTGCTGAGGAATTAAATAAACCAGCAACAGCAAAAGCTAGCAGGTTAAAATCATGACGGACTATGCCTTTTGGAAAAGGAATGATGATAATTGGGCTTATAAATCTGAGGTCACATCCTCGAAAATAAATTTAAAAAGAAAAATCAATTCTAGAAAGATGAATGTAATTAGATAATTCTGGAAGTAATCATGCTTTGCTGGCCTGTCTTCCTCTTCTAATTTGGAATGTGTGTTTTCCCACCGTAAAAAGTAAAACATATCAAAGTCACCATCGCTTTTGTCTTGCTCTAAACTGACCTGCAAATATCAACCCAAGTGTTAATAAATGTGTAAAAAATTCCACTTTTTCAATAAATCGGAGTAATTCAATTGTATCAATTTTGAAAGTGATTATTTAAAGATAATTATTCACGTTATTAATATTTTCTTATCAAGTGGTATAATGATAAATTAATCTTTCAAAGTTTACACATTCTGTCCTTTATATATATATATATATATATTTGAAACTAAAGTTTTTTACATATTTTTTTTATTTTTTTAAATTTTTTATTAAGATCAAATTGACAAAATATATAAATATTGAACAAGAAAAATGTTAATTATCATGAATATTTATTTTTAGTTGTTTAAATTATTTCAATTAATTTTTACAAAAGGAAGAATTACTTTTGCATTTAAACAAATGAAAACGACTCCATCTCTTCAAATGGAACCCATTTTATTAATGCTCTTGCTTTTAATTCTAGCATGCAATCAGACGCAACAAAGCCGCCAAAGACTAGCTAATTGAACTTAAATGAGAAATTTTTAGCTTGGATGAACTTAAAGGAATTATGTGTTCCCTTTTTCTTTCCTTAATTCTTACATAAATCTAACCTAAATTCACCCACTTTCTTGGCTGTCTTTTGGTGGCTCCAATTTAGTTGGTATAATGTCCACTAGCATTTCATGCAACAAAAAAATAAAAAGCAACAATATATCCTATTTATAGGTAGACATTCAATCAATAAACGCGAGTATATTTAAATCCCTTTGGCTACTTAATTAGTTCAACCCAAACCCATGTATGTATATTCACTTCAGTTCTTGTTTTCCTTCCCTTATACCTTTTTTTAATGCCAATAAACTCTCCTTATTATATATATAACGTTGTTGCTTAGATTATTATAGAAAAATTATTGACGTGGAATAGTTACAACATTTGCATATAAAAATATTCATCTGAAGAAATGCATGGTAGATAGAAATTCAAGCTATCAACATATTATACGTGAAAACTAAGTTTTTTTTTTTGTTTATATTAATTAAAACCTTGGATTTTATTTATTTATTTATGAAAGATGGATTTCAAAAGATACAAAAAGTATGATTAACTAAGTTAGGTTAGATGCATGATTATTATACATAATAAAAGCCCTCGTTTTTGTTTTTTTGTTCCCTTTCATTTTAGTTCATAATTAATATGGCATCAATTGAAACACGCATGTGATTTAAGTTGTATAAAAAATTGATGGTGGCAGCAGATTAACCGGTTCAGTCGGCCCTTCAAGTAATATTTTTGTATAGTGGAAAAATAAATGAGAGGGACAAGAAAAGAGAAATATTATCACTTGCATACAAGAAAAGAAGACAACATAAATTATAACATTTGGAAGGAAGGAAGGAAAAGAGTCCTAACAGGTGAAGGATTTTTTTTATATATAAAAACGTAGGAGATACTACATACATCCAGAAAACCCGTCAAACATCAAACCCTATTTTTTTTTATCTCAAATCCCCATTTACAAGAAGAAAATTGAAAATAAAAAATTGCATCCCCTGCCAAGCAGCTTTCACTTGCTACTTGCCAATTCTCTCACAATCATCATCCCTTACATCATCTTCCTAGACCTATAGCTGCCAATAACACTAATATTTCTTTAAATTAATTAACCATAACAATAATATTAATACCCTCGTTTTATAAGTAAACGAGGGATGATGGTGGTGAGGATTATTATGGATCAGTAGTACTGGAACATGTCTGGAGAGGCCATGATGGGTTGGTTAAGGTAAGGTAGATTGAAAGGGTTGGTGAAACCGTGGTCACAATTACTTGTTTCAAAGCACTGATCAGTTTCGTACACCAACTCACTGGCGCTCATGGTGTTGAGATAACTGAGGATTTGATTCAGATAGTCGAGACTTTGACTCAGTTCCATCATCTGAGCCCTCAGAACCGAGTTCTCAGCCTGAATGTTGAGATAGTGGTGGGTGGTGAAGTTGATGCTGTTCAGGATTTGGTTGTTTTCTTTGCTGAGCTGAGCCACTTGGGCCACTAATTCATCCAAGTGCTGCTGTTTCCTCATCCTGGATCTTCTTGCCGATTCCCTGTTAGATTCCTTTCTCTTTCTTTTTCTTTGGTCCATCATGTTCTGCCGGTGCAGGTCCTCTTCAGACCCAGAGTTCTGAAGCTGCGAGGAGCTTGAGGAATTGGAGTTTCCACTGGACGAAGCCATGTTAATATTTTTACACCAAACTCACTGCTAAAACTTCAAATATAGATTACTAATATTTCAGGATAATCTAACCTCAACGGCGACTGGACACCTATGCTAGCTACAGATAATTATATATATATATAGTAAAAAAAATAAGCAATTACAAAATGGTTATTTATGAAAAAAACATAGAACCAGTAGAGGAAGATAACTGAGAAAGATTGAACGAGATGGGTCCTGCGTCTGAGGGAGGAATTTATCATAAAACCGGATCGGAGGATTTCACTGACAACTGGAGACATGAGTCTCAAGCATCAACCACAACAATTTACGCAGCATCAAGATTTACAGCAACAACAAAAAAAAAACTTCTTGGCAGAATAATATCAGCAAAAAAAACCAAGATATTTCTTTCTCTTCTTGCTGGAAGATAGAGTTTTGACTTAATGGATTTTTGGTATAGACTCTAGAATCTAGACTGGAGTTCAACAACCAAAAATTCCCGATATAAAAGCAAACACCCTCAAAAGGGATGTGATTAGAACAGAGGAAGCTGAGGAAAACTGGGGAAAACAAGAACCAAAAGAAGCAGCAGGACCTCAGCTCAAAGAGAAAAGAAAGAGAAGAGAGCGGAAGTGGAAGAGGTTGTTGAGAATATTGATACGGTAATTTATAGAAGGAAATTATTGAAAATGTGTAAATTAAAAAATAATTTAAAAAAGAGCATTGGAGAACCTTCTTGTTTGGGAGTTGTTGGAGGAAGATGAGACGAAATTTACCCCACCCTCCGACTTAGGCTGCATCACCCAACACATGCTAATTTTTTTTATTCTCCTTTTTGCCTCTCTTTTCTTTCGCTTGTAATTGTAAAATAATCTCGTTCTTAACTAAAATATATCAAGACCATTATTATATATTAGTTGTTCTAATAATAATTAAAATATTTTAAAATAATTTGAGTCATTGTTTAAAGCAAGATTATTTTTAATGAGTAAAATCTAAATACAGATGCAGTGGTTACGATGAGTTTGCTATGTAAGGTTAGTTATGCGATTATATTATGATTTGTGTGATCCGTCAATCCCAGGGTGAGAGTTTCTACAATCGAGGTGGTTAAAACTTAATACAGATGGTAAAATTGACGTACGATCTTGCTGGGGGTTTAGTGATAAATCATAAGGAATATTAGATGCTTGGGTGTAGTCGAAATTTGGGAATTAGCTCGGTGTTAAAAGCTGAACTTCATGAGATTGTAAATGGACTTCAATTGGCATGGAAGTAAGGGGTGCGTCGTTTGGTCGTTTGGTTATTGAGAATGATAGTAAAATGACGATGGATTTAATACTTGAGAATGAAAGAGGGAAAAACTCTTGGTTAGAGTTAGAAATTTATAATTGAGTGGCGAATGGTTGATATGTTATGCTTCGATTTGCACCAATAACAACAAATATGACAGTGGACGCTATAACTAGGGAGATAGGAGGCATACAATAAGAGTTCTTTTCTTTGCTCATCGCTTCTGGTAGTACAAGATGTGATCGTATAAAATAAGTGCTAACCTAAGTCTATTTTTAATTTTTCTGTTGAACCTTGCAGTACTTTTTATAACCAAAAAAAAATCTTTATATTAGTATTTTCTTTATCAAACTTTTATCGCTAGTATCATATTTTATTTTGTTGTTTTGATAGATTTTATTATTGACATTTATATTTAATTTATATATTCTAATTTGATTAATTTTAACTTTAATAATTTTTAAATTTTGTTTTTTATTAATAAAAAAAAAACATGGCACCTGATTCGTAAATTCTGGATTTAGTGCTTAAAGAAAAACAATCATCACAACCTATTGGAATACAATCTGACCAACCTTTTGGCATTCAAAACTAAAAGCAGCTCCATGCGCATAAAATGAGCTCCCAATAATGGTGTTAAAGCCTAGGCTGTAACACAAAGTAACCATCAAAGTTTTGACTTTATTTGGCTACAGGTTTTACTTTGAAGTGAAAACATATAGAAACAAATAATAACATCCCAGAAAGCTTAATTAAAAATGAACTTCCATTTTAGGCCTTATATGGTATGGTATTAACTAACAGCAGATTGGACCACAAACCCAAATTAAAGCATATGGCCCCAGCCTTGATTGCATGCCAGTAGTGGGTAGGGCAATGATACTAAAAACAGTTTTTTTCTGATATGTTTTCTAACAGGAAATATCACAAGCAAAAGCAATTAATATATATCACCCCATTCCAATAGTGGTAATAGTTAAAAAACTTGTTAATTGTTTCTTAGACCCTGTTAAAGTGTTATTGTGCAATTCCTGGTTCCATTCTTTGCAAATGTGACGAGATTAGTTTTTTTTTTCTTTTTTATTACTATCAGAAAGGTGAATTTCATTAAAGATTAGTCATGTTGATGTGATAGCTATGGGCTATGGGTTTGGTTTAATCTGCCTAAAACCTACTCTTCCATCTGCCCAACCTTCACATGGATACAAGAGATCCATAGAAAAAATATGCAAAAGGAATGTGGTGAACAATTTGTAGAGAATTAATGCTACTTATTTATATTTATTCGAAGAATTTGTATTAAATAATATTATTTTAATTATAAAAATTTTAAAAAATTACTCCTATTAAATACATATAAATATCAAACACTTAATTCCCGTGGTCCGGATAATATAACAGCTGGCCTGGCCAACAGAAACTCAGATCAGGGAGACAGCGACCATTGTCTTTCCATGAATACTTGTGTCGGAAGCGCAATGATGCAGCCATAAACTTCTACTTTTATACATGTTTAAACATGAAATCAAGGTTTCTGACTTTTTATCTAGACAGAAAAAAGAATGAAGATGAACCCCCCCCCCCAAAAAAAAAAAACTATGAACTATCAATAATGTTATAAATACATTTTAATTGATGAAGCAGTTGGACCCAAAAAAAAAAAAACCCATCATGGGTGAAGCACATATACTTGAGAATATTCCATCAGCTAAAACTCTAAAATTTGCCTAATCGATGTCATTAGTTTTTCCCTTTCTGTTACTATAGTTGAGCCCATGTCAGACTGATAATGACCACTTCCAATCCCATGTTTTTCTTTACTAACCCCCCAAAAAAGAACACCAAAATTTATTTTATTTTTACCAAATGCTTACACACAATGAAAGACTAAAAGGGGAACAGGAAAGTTCTTTGATGCTGACCCTGTTTTGGTTTATAGCCATGATAATGCAATACGCACTAATCCAACCAAACCAAACCCAACACCATGTTCCTGTATGTAACAGATACACCCCTTTATGTTTCGGTCTGCAGTTTACAATGAGGGGGGTGTAATTACCAAAAATTAATAAATTAATCACAGTTGGATTTCATTTTTGGGATAATCTGTTAAGATCCACATATCTTTTAATACTAATATTGGTTTGCGGACAAAACCATGAAACATGTTGATAGCTGAAACAGCTGATGGAATCACCATGCTAAAGGCGACCAAAAACAGTTAAACCACTGATATTGGGTGAGGCCCCTCGGAAGACAGTGGTGGAATACGTATAGTATCTCTAACAGGAGGGTGGGGCACAAAATAACAGTAAATATAATAAAATTTTATGTACTCTATCATGGATGAGCTGATGGTTGGTGGCAGTACGAAGTGAGCCGGGCTGAACTAATAATTTAGGTAAAAATATAGTTTCAAATATATATAATTCAAAAACGATGATATATCTCTAAAAGGTTGAAAAAGCGAAAGGAATATTGTTACATTCTTTTCTATTTACAAAATTATTGTTGGATTACAGCATCACCTATGAATCATGGTTACGTGAAAGTTAGATGTAGGAACTCATATGTTATCATTAAGTATGGGGCCAATATAAACGAATTTAGGACTATAGGTTACCACTTATTTAGTTAATTAAGCTGGTAAATTCTCTAGTTATTATATAATAAATATTAGCCAAATTTGACCTTTCCCTCCATCATTCATATGGGGCCTCGTTCCTTACCAATTAAGATTCGATATCGTAAAAAGTATTTTAAGAAAAAGATTTTAATTAAAAATAGATTTATATTTTATATTAGGTTAATAAATCAGATAATAAAAGATTAAGTGAAGTGAAATTATTTTGATGATATCTGATTGATTAATGATGTATAGAAATTGCATATATTATTAGATCCGTCCATGGAAAACTAAAACTTAACTTACTTGGATTCAGTTAAAATACAGATAATGGAAAAACCTGCAACAGATTCAAGATTCAGCAAGTGTTGTAAAAAGAAGGACATTGAATACTTTTTCTAATTTCTTCCTCCAAGAAAACTTTAGATTCTGAATGTTTAGTAGTTGGGACATAAACTTGTGATTCCTCTTACAAGTTGTAAGGTAAACGTTGATTTTGTATGAGTAAAAGAGACAAATAAATTTAATTACTTCCACGGCCAATCAGACATTACTACTTTCAATTTTCTTTATTTTAACAATCTTCTTCATCAATTGGCAAACGATATCAGGCAGAGACGAGAGAGCAGCAGAGGGAAATTAAATTATAAGGATATAATAATATATGGTCGGTTTTTGTAGGGTCAAGACCAAGAGGCTAGTCTATTTCAGCTTTTCCGAAAGGATCCCCAAACATACTCGGTCAATTTCGATTTTCCATGCACATGATTTTCTCATGTTCCACTTTTATTTTTATTTTTATTTTCTCCTTTCTTTTTCCCTCGGCTTATAGCTTTCAACATCAACAACTTGCATGGTTTGGTTTCAGAGCTTCCTTTTCGCCTATTACCTGACAATACACAATTACAGATACCTAAAACACATATACGATATATTTAGCGTTTATAGATAAGAGAAATTATCCGGCAGTGGATAATTTCTATTTAACAAACTATACCCAAATCCCTGAAACAGGATTTAAGAAGTTGTTCTTCAACCTTGGCTGCTTAACCAACAAGGAGGTGGTCTCTCAGCTTTGGACAAGTCATCTCTGCTGGGTCGCTTTGTTGGACTAGTGTATAGCTAAAAAACCAGGCTAAGTATAAATCCACATGCTACTTTATACGAACAAAGCGAAAAAAAGAAAAGAAAGCAGCCATCTCATCAAACCTAAAAATCTAGACCAGCCACCATCAAATTTGATCATCTTTACGGCTCCAAATTACAAAACTCCCTCAAAAAGAAAAAGCAGATGACCGCTCACGCTATATCGTGCATGGGAGAAATGGTTAAACAGTCAGGTGAAGCTGTCATGTCACCTATTCTTGGTCCAGTTTCGTACCAACTTCATGTCTGATACATATATTTTATCTTTTTATCCAACTCTGGAATCTTGAATGAATCTGCCTTCACCGTGAAGGCAAGCCTCAAAATGATATTACAGCGTATTTTATATATATATATATATATATATATATATATATATATGTTAATGTCACAAACCAACATGGAGACAATTATTTGAGAATAGTTCTAATTTTGCACTTGCCCCAAAACGGGAGAAGTAAACTTGGAGTTTAAACAATTCCGTGCTTCCAAAAGCATGCTTTCTTAGAGAAATAATCATGATTATCTACATGAAAAGCATATTCGAAGAACCTGGTCATAGTGGGAATGGAACCCAAAAATGAACTCCCTTTTGTTTACTTGTAATTTAAAATGTCATTAAAAAATACATATATTTTTCTGTAAGGAGAACCACATTCAAAGTGTGCTTCATTGATATTATGCTTTGATCAATATATATATATATATATATATATAACCGTTGAAAATTCACATTTGAGAAAAAAAAAATAAAGGAACTGAATTCATACATTACTTGCTACAGTCAAGTTGGCAATTGAAAACCCAAAAAGACATATCAATGTAGTGTAACTGTTATTTTCTTTAATCATAAAAACAACTAGGGCATGTGAACATTACTTAAAAGAAAAAAAGGGTTGGAGAAGCTGACACAGAATCCATCAACTTTAACCTTTGCACAGCTCAATCTTATCATATCTGCCTCTCATTCATTTTGACCAATAACTTCCTATCTCTCCCCCAAGAAGATATTGGGTTCATATGGTTCACCAGAGGCTACTATCCTTTTTCCTTCAATGGAAAAAAGCATCTGTCATTTGAGTTGCTTCTGGTAGCACCACTACTAAACAATACGTAAACAAATTGCCAAACGAATATCATCATATCAATCAATTAGATGCTTTTTTAATGGTTTGATATTTTACTTAATTCAGCTCTTCCAAGTGGCAAACAAAAGCACACGGGAACTGATCCTTTCAAGCAAAAATGAAATATATAGCTGAGGGATAATTTCTTTTTCTTTTCCTTCCCCTTCGTGTAAAACAACTCAAAAGTCAATGAATTTATGTTAGAGTCAATCCCCTACATGTTTTTTGGGTTTCCAAGCGTTTAGCATAATCTGCCAAGTTTTTACATTAATTTCCAAAGAAGAGTGGGATTATTACACGTGATCTATTCTCTTTCCGACGCCTATTTCACTGCACTTTATTTTTTATGACAAACTTCATAAGATGTGCCCCCCACCAACCCATAAGAAAAAAGGGGTGGCCATTGGGTTAAAGAAAGGAGCCAACTTGTAAGTTGGAAGGTTTGCCCCTGCTGCAATGCCGTTAAAGCAGCGAAAGATAAACTAGAACAATAGAAAGCTGAAGCATCCACTTGAAAAGCCAAACCACGACAGGAAGCGGGGTGTGGGAAAGGGACCAGCAAATCAAATGTGGACCCCCCCCCCCCCGACTCCTCCTAAGGGCTTTTTTTTTTCAAATACAAATATTCTTTTTGGGTGAGAATTTGAGTTATATGCTTTTTATGAGTTGTATTAAATTTTATTTTTATAATTTTTGAATGGTTAAATTAAAGTTTATTATTTTTAAAAAGATAAAAAATAATTTTATTATTTACTGTTTATAATTTTATAAAATTTAAGGGACCCAAAATAACATTTTTACCATTTTAGTTTCCCGGCGATGCCAGGCCCGTTGGCGCCGCCTCTGTTCAAAATCTGACCTTTAAAACAGCCTGTTTGACCACCCTTCTTTATTTCCTGTTTCATTATATCTTAGTATATTTTCCCTAGCTTCACCGGGAAATCCTTTTATATTTTTTTTCTTAAACTTTTATAAATAATTATGACAAGTACCGAAAGTAATTAAAATCAATAATAAAGATTAATAAATTTCATTCAAACATATTTTTTTTTATCATTTGTCATGCATATACATCTATAATTTTTATTATTTTTAGTAATTTCTTATCCCCATTTCATTTTCGATAAACATATAATTATTTGTTACAATTAAATTAAATTAACAACAATTCTTTTTATAAAAAATTCAAACTTTTTAATTTAATTAAATAAAAATTATTGTGTTAAACATTGATTGTTTTAGATCAAATAACGGTTATGGCCTCTCTACTATGTTTAGATTTAGAATTCAATATCTATTCTTTAATTTAATATAATTCGGTTCATCTACAAAATGTCATTAGTTAATTGAAATAGTTAATACCTTTAATTATTTTGGTCAAAATGTTGAGTTTGATTTTTTTTTCTTAAAAATATCTATTCCAACTTCATGAAAAAATATATATGCCGTGTTAGATAGGTGTTTTTAAGAGAAATTCACCGATATACTTAATGATTGTAATTATTTGGACTAAAAATGATATTATAAAAGTAGATGATCAGATTATATCAAATTAAAATATAATGATTAAATCTCAATTGTGAGCATAGTAGAGAGATGGAAACTATAATTTTACCATTATAATATAATGAGAAAAAAAAGTTGTCATTAGTAAGTCCAAATATTTAACACTCTTGATATTTTTGGTAGCCAACATGAATTTTTTTTAATAATATTTATTTCAATTCATTATGTTAAAATAATTTTTTATTAGAATAATATTTTTTGAAAAAATCAACATAAAATTTAATCAAAATACCTAAGCATTATAATTAAAATTTAATCTGAAATGTTATTATAATTAAAATTTTACCATTATAATTATACTAGAAAAATAAATAAACAAAAGGTGATTGGACGCGTGTTATATAGATTCCCCCTAGTACATGTGATTATGTTTATGTGGACTTCGTTATCTAAAAATGGTGTAGCCTTTCTCGTTAGATAGGGCATTTGGGCTTGGGTTTTGGACCAATGGAAATAAAAAACAATACTAAGCTCACAAAAATTCAATTTAGCCCAAAATAATCAGGCCCTGATGTGGTTAAAAATTTGAATTTGGGCTTGGATTCTAAACCTAAATATAAAAAACATTGGGGTTAAATGGAAAAATTTTACAATCAAATCTAATGCTCAATGCTCAACCTTTGTTACCATTTTTCTCCCTAAGGTTAATAAATGTGTTAAATACATGGATCGAAATAAGTATTAATATTTGATGCATTGATAAAGTATAATTTTATGTATTACAAGTGAATTAAATGATGTTACATTATTAAAAATAAAGTAAAATAAATTTTTGATGATGTGTAATCATTTGGTACATCGATAGTGCATAAAATTATATGTTATTATATATAAATAGATATTAGTTTTTTTTTTTATCTCATTGGATTTATAAATAGATACTCCAAAGCCCCCCTTTAACGGAGCTTCTTCGAGCCAGAAGCATAAGTGAGCATTTGAGAAACACCAGCAGGTGAAAATTCAACTGCCAACAAGCAAACAGGTTTTCCTTCCATAAATATTACACTGCTCATAATAGTAGTTCTCGATGTCTAAGCTTAGTAATTTACATGTACAAACACAAGCTATCAGAGTTAAAGACTTAAGACACATACAACAGTAGCCTTATATACAGGTTTGTAAAGGAAACAGAGCTTCTACAGTACAGAGCTCCAGCACTAAACAAAGCTTAAGCTCTAGATACAACAACATATCTCGTATGTCTCTCCAACATTATTAGAAACATAACAGGAGTTGCGAAGACAGAGATATAGCTTCTAATATCACCAAGAAAAAAATACAACACCAGGCTCTTCAGTGGTAAGACAACACCGTTTGGCTTGATTCCTGAACCATGAAGTGGAAAATGATTAGAGGCACACCCCGCCATTGGCTGTAGCATCTTCGGGATGATAATGAAGCATTTCCTTCCACATCATCTCTCTGATCATCTCTTCCCCTAAATCCTCATCTATGTCAAGATCGAGTGGCACCTGGGCTGAAGGGTTGCGGTTCGGATCATACAATGGTGCCATGTAAGGGTGTTGGAGTGCTTCAGTTACACTAATCCTCTTTGAAGGGTCAAAAACAAGCATCTTTTGCAACAAATCAATTGCCAAAGGATGGGCATTTGGATAAAGATGGGAAAAGGAGCTTCCAAGGGAATATGGAAGTGATTTGATGTATTTTCTTGCCTTAGGGTTATCTATAAATTCAAGATCCTCCTCCTTCTGGCTGCCAAGGATGTTGATGATCAGCTTAAGTTGATTGAGACATTCTGTACCAGGGAAGATGGGTTTCCGGCCAAGAAGCTCCGCAAAGATGCATCCAACAGACCAAACATCAATAGACGTTCCATAGTTGTCACAGCAGAGGAGAAGCTCAGGGGCCCTGTACCAGCGAGTGACAACATACTCTGTCATGAATTGACCCTTGGCATTGCTAGTGCGTGCCAGTCCAAAGTCACAAATTTTAAGGTCACAATTTGCATTGATAAGAAGGTTTCCAGGCTTCAGATCTCTGTGAAGAATATTCGCCGAGTGAAGATATTTCAGGCCTCGGAGCAACTGCAAAAAGAAGAACAAAGAATATTTGATCATTTCCTGGTCACAGTAGAAGCTTTAAAGCAGAACTACAGAACCACAACCCCACGTATGTATCTCAACTGAATTTTTATATAGAGTTGATGTCTATATTTGCGGGATATCTCTTTACATCCAAATGACTTTGTAAAGTGGCAGTCAGACAGACCACAGATGCAAGCTACTAGGAATAGGACTCCTAAGGAAATAATTTATGAAGAATGATAGGTCAATATTAATTCGCATAAAAGCTTGTTGAGGTATAACCGGACTGGATCCGTTAGTGATGAAGTAACTATACTCCAAAAATTAGGCCAGTGCATTAATATGCCTAGAACATGTTTCTCCCTAGACCTACCATGAACTAACACTCATAAATTCTGGTCCTCACTGTTATCTTGTCATGTTAAAACATAGGAGATCAATTAGCTGAAGCAAACTTTTTTCTCCATCAATAATTCAATATGGTGCTAAGACTTAATATAACAAGCAGAAACTGCCCCTATTCAGTGAACAGAAAATTGCCGAAAAGGAAAGCACATAAAATATCTTAACAAACAGTTACATGCTAGTAAAACATAAATCATCAAAAGATATGCTAGTAGAACCACAAACATATGCAACATAGATCCAGGATGCTAATATTCAGATTCAAATTCAACTATTTAATTTCTTGCTTCTTTGTCTAAGCTTCATTTTTTATATTTCAACTCAAAGTAGATAACAACAAACGATCTGTTAATGCATCCACAACACGCATTTGAAATTGGAGAACTTTAATGCAAGTAATGCCACGTAGAAAGAGCAGTTACGCATATTGAAGAAATCTAATAATGATCATTGGTAAGATACCTGGAAGAGGAAATACTGACAGTGATCATTGGTAAGCACTTGAGAAGACTTAATGATCTGATGCAAATCGGTATCCATAAGTTCGTAAACCAGATAAACATCCTTGAAGCTTCTCCTATGAGTCGGCATCATGACATCTTTCAAAGCAATCACATTCTCATGTCTAAGATGCCTGAGAAGCTTCAATTCACGCAAAGTTCTGAGAGCATCAACACGGTTCTCAAAGGCGTTGTTTATCTTTTTAATGGCAACTTTTTCATTGGTTTCGCGGTTCACAGACGAGCAAACGATCCCATACGCCCCTCTTCCAATAGGCTTGATCGGCACATATTTGGTGTCGATTTCGAACGTTGTTTGCCACATGGAATAGTAATGTTTTCCTTGGTAATGAATACCGTTAGGAGGCTCAACTGGAGTTGCCATTTTCCTGCCTTAACCAAAATTTTTAACCCCCCCCCCCCCCCAAAAAAAGAGAAGAAAATTAACTGAATAACTAACTAAATTCGAGAATAAACAAAACAGTTCTGAATAACTAACTTTTTTTTTTAATAATTACTACTTAATTAGTGGAAGCCGGTTCACTTTATCGTACAATTAAAGGAATTACAAAAGAAAAAAGGGAAAGAACTAAACAGAGAGAGATCTTAAAGTTTTACCTGTTTTTGGTAAAATTTCTTATTGATTCTAATTTATTCCAAAAGAACTGAGCTTCAAAATTTCCCGCGATACAGGAGCTTCACATCTGATACTTCTGGCTAATCCACGTCCTGATTCACTTCAAATTTCTCAGAAACAAAAGGGAAAACTAAAGCTCCATTCGATTCGATGAAACCCTAATTTAAACAACGTCAAGGTTGGATTTTGAACGATCCCGACGCCGTAAAGTATCAAGCCAAGCTCGAAACAGAAACTTTCACGGTGCCGAACATTCAGAAAGAAAAAGGAAAAACTTTGGAATGTAATTATTTTGTGTCAACGATGAGGTTGGATGGGATCTACTCATAAGAGTAAGAAGAGAAAGATTCGTTATCTCATCGCCATCCGATCATAACAACAACGACGAAACAAAACAAATTATTAGGTTTTTTTTTATTTTTATAATGTACACTTATTTAATTAATATCTTTTATCTTTTGGGGTTTATATATTTATTTACTACAGTCTGGATTTTTGGATATTTATTTTTCTGTTTCACGTAGTGTTAGGGACCCCCGTATCAGTAGCAAAGCGGGCGATCTTTTTTATTAGAGTATACATAAGTTACGGCGTCGTTTCGAATCCCCGGTTGAACCGGACGTCAAACGACGTTTAATTATTTTTCTAAATATTTTGACCAGACGCTTTTTGTGGATAAACCAAGAATATTCGCCTATTCGGGACGACCATGGCGCGGAAATAATGGATGAGCCCTTCGAAAGTTAAGTCTACGAGTATGCAATTTTTTTATATATTTTAAAAAATATATATTTTTACATTTATATAAAATTAAACAAGAGAAAAGGGTTTTTCTAAAAAAATTCAAATAATATAAACTTAATTTGACTAATAATAAGCATTTTCAATAGTTATTGATAAATCGGACTGAAAGTTAAGTCTTTGGTCAAATCCAAATACTTAGGAATACAACAGAATATTTAGCAAAAATTTGGAGTTTTTTATTTTTATTTTTTTAAATTCTTGATTTGTCAAATCTGAAAGAAGAAAAAAAAATCATTGTTTCATTAAATAACAATTAATAATACTGTTTAAAAGGTATTGTTGAATAATAATCAGACACGCCACCTTCAAATATTCCATCAATCTCTGCCTTTTAGGTGATCACACAGTTGTTGTTTAATGTTTTATCCGCTCTCTTTCAAACAACAACACACGGATAAGAAAGAGTTAAAAAGAAAATCGCCAAATTCCATTTTAATTTTACAATTTCCTCAAAAATCGCAAAGAGAGAGAGAGAGATCGGAGATATTTGTTTTGGCAAGGTAAAAGTTGTGAATAGTTGATGCGCATCCTGCATTTGTAGATACAAATCAGTGATTCTGAATATGTGCTGAGTTCTCCCAAAGCATTTTAAAGCAGATGAGCTGTGAGTGTCAACCTACCTATGCAAATAGGTATTTCTTGCTGCTCTTTTAGGTTACATTTTCTCAATGGAATAAGTTAATTGGGTTTTTATAATATATATTCTTTCTTTCTTTCTTTGCTTGAATCAAATTTTCGTTTAACCTGTTGGGTTCATTGTTGAAATTATTAGCAATGAGATAGTAGATAGATGGAAGTTCTGTTTGGGCATGCTGGGGTAGGTTTGCGTCTCTTTTGCTTTTAAGCTGGTGCTTTCGATTTGGATGCTCTGAGCACCTTGTTGGTGGCTGACACACGGTGTATAGCACTAAGTACAACAACATGGGAATCAAAATTAGTTGAAATCTTAAAATTTACGCACCAACTCAAACTATGTGAACCAGAAAGTTAAATGTATTTTAATTTACACGTATCATTTATAACACTGTATAATACCTGCATAAAAGAAAAACTCCAACAAACTTGTAGCAGTGTCCCTATTTATAGAAAACCTCCCGATGAACATAGCATATAATTTGGAACTGGATTCTCATTTTTTCCCCATTTCTAATTCTAAGTTTTTTCTTAAAACGAATCGAATTCCAATAAAAATGCGTGTGTGGAACAAGATTGTAAGTTTCTCCAATTCGCAAATTTGGTTTAGGGCTCTAGATAATAAAAGAAAACTTAGAGTTTGACACAATCTAAATCGCAAACAAATCCAAATAGATTTGTAAATTTTAAAAAACAACAATTAAAATAAATAATTAAGATGAAAAAAACAACATCAGATAAATAAATCAAAGATTTGAATAATTAATAATATAAAATAAAAAAATAGATAAAAAAGATGGAAAGTGGCTAGTAAAACTCTCAAGAAGCCTTAGAAAACTAAATAATCCAAAATCCATTTTAACAAAACTCCTAAATAATCTAAAATATTTAAAAATTATTCAAAATTCGAAATAAATAAATAATAAAATAAAATAACTTAATAAATACAATATTAAGTTCATATATAATAAAAATTAAGCTTAAAAATCGAATCCAATATGATTTAAATTCAAATTAAAAGTCTGAAACTCATATATCCCGTAATAGTCCTGTTCAAAAATTCTGCTCGTACAGTCTTCACTAAAATATCATAACTTGAGTTTCCAAACTCAAAATCAAGTGATTCAATGTGCATTGCGAATATAAGAGATAGACCTTTGATCGATATAAAAACATATTGACCCAGAAATACCTAGATCCCTTCTAAAAATGCCTAGAAATCGATCCTAATTTTTTGCACTAGCCTAACCTATGATCAACTTTATTTATTAGTTGCTTGTTTGGTTTAATTTAATGTTTTATTGATTCTATTATCTAAGACTCTGACTAAGTTAAACTCAGGAGTTAATTGAGCACCAAATTAATTAGAAAAATTATGGAAATGTTGTTCCGTAATTAACATAAATTATAGTTTTTAAGGGTATTTTAATAATAATCAAAATATGCATATAGTAAAATTCGAATCCATATCAATTGTATTAGTAAAACCTTAAATTTATCACTTAATTAAAGTTTTATTATGATGTTATTTATACATTTTTATATTTATTTATTATATATTATTTTCAAACACACCTCTATATTTTAAATACGTAATTTCTGTTATAGAATTTTTAATTAATTATTATATGGATGTAAATGTTGATTATTGATTATGAATTCTTTGTTGAAGTTATACATTTGGAATATTGCCTTTAAACAACATAGTGGTAGTTAAACTTTTGATTTACAGGATATTACAATACGTTTACGATGCCTTCACTATTGGGTGTCGACAATAGGAAATGTATTCAATCAACTAATTAAACTGGAAGCCGAACACACGGGTTTTTGTTGGACAAACAAAGCTTTATTAGTTGTTGAAAGTAAGAGTGTAATACTAACACCAATTTTGGTTGGGAGAATGGAATAGCATTTCCTCATTATTCATTGAATAGTAATTTATTTATTTATTTGGTTAAACGTAATATTTATTTAATAAAATGACCATTACTTTCTTATTACTTATCTTTTCGTAATAGTTATTCTTTAGTATTACCAAGAATGATTATTCTATGCAACATTGAATAACAAAAAAAAAATCAATTTCTAAATTAGTCCTTTAAAACTTGGACTTAGTAAATATAAAAATAAAATATTTGAAATATTTTAATATAATTTAATATAAAATATTTAATTTCAAAGTATAATTTAAAATAAAGTATTTTAAATATTTTGATATAATCTAATATAAAAATAATTATATTAAAATATGATTAAATTTTATTATTAAATTATTTTTAATAATAATCCTATTAAAATTTGATAATAATAACAATAATCATCTACCTAAAAAAATTCTACTAAGGGTACTCTGGTCATTTCAATTTTTTTTCCTTATGTTATTATAACATCTATTTTATTGAACCAAACATAAAAATACTATTACAATTCTATTCAACTAAACAATTGAATTACTAATTACAGCCCTATTCAATTCTAATAAATCATATGCTTAGTAAATATGTCAACTAGCCTAACAGAAATAAAAGAAAAGAAAGCAATTAATTGAACCTCACTTAGCGTTGGTAAGAATTTCCCTAACTTTACGAGTTTTGAGTTTTGACCCGATTTAATAAGATTGAGAAATCAAAATATGCTTTTACCATATCAGGTCGAAGTGGGGACGTAGAAAAAAGGGTAAACTCTACCAAGTTAGTTAATTATGGGTCATTTCTTTACTTAATTATGAATTTATTTCTTCTTTTTTTCACTTAATTGTCATTTTTTTTAAAATGGTCACTCAATTAATTGAAATTATTATTTTTGTTTATTTCTGTCTTGTTAAGCATCGGTGACGTGGCATTTAAAAAATTAGTATAATAAAAATTTTAACTCTTAATTTTTACATATTATATCGATTTGTCTTAATTTTAAAAAACTCAAAGTCTACAAATAATTTGATATAATATATGAAGATTGAGGGCTAAATAAAATTTACATATTAAATGAAATTTAAATATGAAAAAAGTTGATTAATTACTTATTATTATGTTTGTATTTGTTGTCTTCAATCTCTATATTCAATAATATCCAATTAAAAATGGTAAAATTTCAATTAATTGCAAAATTATTTTAATTGTTATTAAATTAAATTATAAATTGCATTATATTGTAATATAAGCTCATGTTAAATTATATTGTAATACAATCACTTACAATTATAAAGAATATATTTGAATAATTATAACCAAAATGGATCATTATAAAGCACAATTATATTAATAATCAAAATATAATAACACAAAAATGGTGGGATATAAACCAAAATAATTATGGACTAAGAACTCACACATGATTTATATAGAGTGCGACTTGAATGTATGATTTTAAAGTTATCAATGCCTTAACCTCCCATTAAGTTAAGACTTCGTTGGATGTAAGTTTATCTTTTTTTTAAATTGTTATCAATGATAAATATATTTTGTTTTTATTTCCACTTTTGTTTCTCTTTTAATGGTTTTCTAAGCAAATACATTTTAACTATTTAAATTTAAATTTTATATATTAACTTTGAGAAAGAAGTTAATGAATTATTTTAAGGTTAGTATATAATTGAATTAGATATAGATTTAAAATAATTAATTTTAATTGAATTAAAATGTATTTTTAATGAAAAAAGTTCAAATAAATTTAATTTTATAGGAATTCAATATGTAATTAATTTTTTGTTGTTTTATAAGTAAAGTGGAAAAGTGAATATAAGAAATAGAAAACACATAAATATGGAGGGAGTTTTTGTGATTTTCTTCAAATTTGAGAGGAATAAGTGAGCATTCTTGAAATTATAGCCTGGGGTAAGTATAATACAAATAAGTTCTTAATTTTATACTTTAACGAGTGTCTTATGAAGTGAGACTTATCTCACAAGCAAGAATGGGGAATTCTCATCCAAATAATTACTTCGTCTATGTTGATTTTGTCATACATTATTTTTATTCGTAATGAACAACTCGCTTATTAATAGGTTTCGGTGTGTGCTACGGACAACCACGATAAAACCAATTGGTTGGGTTAACTCAAATTGATAAGTGCAGGCGATTATGAATATCTTATTAAGTTGATGTCCATCATGATCAAGATAAAATTTTGGTTTACTTTAAATTCTAATAGTTATTAGAATTAGATCTCTACTTCTTCTATACTTTTTATGCTTATAAATAGATACTCTGATAAAACATTGTAATCATCCATTTTGATCAATAAATTACATTCTCTATTGCTTTCATATTTTCTTTGTTCTTTATTCTCTCCATCTCTCTTTATTTTATGACACGTTATCGTCCCACAAATCAAATTCATTTTCACCTTAAACTTCCACCCTTACAACTTCATCTTTAAAATGTTGAAAGATTCAATCTTAGAATGGATGCTCGTGATAATAGTTAAGGTGATGACAATGATGTTAAAGATCTTCAGGTATATTTTACTATATTTTATGTAACACCCCAAACCCGTATCCGCCGCCGAATTAGGGTTATGAGGCATTACTTGTAAAAGTACAATTTTAAACAATTACATTACATGGGTACACATTGTCTTTTCATATTGATAGTGATATCATTACTAATTTCAAATTCAAAACATCATATAATTATCTAATATCAATTGAATTTATACTTAAAATCACATATCAATACATTAAATTAACTAATATCTTTTATTATAACTACAAAGTGACCAACCCAATCAGTGCCGAATATCTAGTTCAAAACAACCACATAAATCACATAATAATGTCAAACATTTTTGCATGCGAATATCATGTAATAGATCATTTATGGAATTAACTTTTATAACTTAAATAATACATCAAATCACTTTATTTCATATATACTCATAAATGCCGAACCATGTGTAACTCATAAATAATATTTATAACTCTCATCTCATAACCGAATGCCATTAATTCAGTCATAGTTAACTAACTAATAAATATACGTATTTACACATATTCAAAACATGCATTTTCCCATACCATATAATGGACATATAAAGACAAAAATTATATGATGTTCGAACATATTCAACTAACCTTTAAGGCCAAATCACATATAACATTTTGTCTAAATCCAACAATCAAAAATTCAAATAGTCGTTTGCCTGTGCACACCATAATAATATATCCAATCAACTTAATGCGTATATCCAAAATCACCAATTCAACATTTACACTCAAAATAGATATTATAAGTATCAATCAACTGAGGCATGTTGTATAATAATAAAAAAGATCTTAAAACATAATTTAACCAAAACCGAATTCAAACCTGGAAGTTAAGCCATTTTCGCATGACCTTTATACAAACCAAAATTCGATTTCTCTAAAACACATTCCAGCCTATACATGCCATAAGTCTAATAAATTCAACTTATAAAATACCGAAGTAGTCGATAGTGTGGTGAACTTTGTTGACAATCCCCGAGCCTGTAACTAGAATCCAAAATCTATAAAACAAAGTAAACAATTTCACCAGAGTAAGCTAATTTAGCTTAGTAAGCCTTAAGCAAATTAAACAATTAGTACTTAATATAGATTCAATACTAATTCATTGTAATCAAATAATTCAAATTATACTTTTGTAATCATAATTAATTTAAGCTTACAACTCCATACATATGTAACTTATAAGTTCGTATAACAATTTCTCTTTAACCAAGAGCTTATAAAATCCAAATATTCACTCATAATATAACCATCAAAATCAATATGTCATTATATAACCAAAAATATAAATATTCATATGCTCAAACTCAATTATCATAATTTAACATCACATTCTCAAACTATCATGGAGCCGAATATACACTTACTACAATTCATAAATTATTTTCACTTATATCACACATATTTAGTAACAAATTACAAGTTATTAATTTACCTTATCTCAAACAACCAATATGCTTACACATACCTGAACATTGAGCTCATTTATCGAATTTAAATTCCACATCAGCAAGAATCTTTTTAAACATACACTTATAATAATTCACCGGCATAAAGCCCGATATTATTCACCGGCACAAAGCCTGCTAGGCTTAAAGCTCAATATCTTTCACCAGCACAGAGCCTGCTAGGCTTAAAGCCCGATATCTTTCACCAGCACAAGGCTTCTAGGCTCAAAGCCCGAATATCATATTTATAAAGTTGTCTCACAACCAATTCATATATCAAACTTTTCATATACTTCATAATCTTTATACGAACTTTCAAATATTATAACTCAATCGAACTAAACTTAAACATATTAATTCTAGATTTATTCACATTCGGCTAACTCAATACTAATTCCACAAATTCCAAATCAGCATATTACTAAGTTATATACATAAATTACAATGTTTAATTGCTTAAAGACTTACCTCGGATATCGACGAACGATGAAAATCGGCTATTCGACTATTTTTGTTTTTCCCCGATCCAAGTCCGATTTCTTTGGTTTTTGATCTAAACATATTCAAATTAAGCTCGTTCAAACATATTTTCATTCAATTTAGTCCAAAAACACATTAATGGGCAAATTACATTTTTACCCCTAATATTTCACATTTTCACAATTTAGTCATTATTGCACAAAACACAAAATATGCAAAATCTCACAACAACATAGCTAGGCCGAATCTTCCTTATAATCATATAAGTCCATGCATTTCATTTATTTCACATTTTAGTCCCTCAATTTATTATTTTTGCAATTTAGTCCTAATTACTCAAAATCATCAAAAACTCCAATACAAAACTTGTTAATCTAAAACATATCTTTAATATTTTATCATCAAACATTACAAAACACAAATTCATCAATGGCCTAACTCAAAATATGCATCAAAATCAGAAATTCTAGTATGGGTTCGGATAGTATTCAAATCAACGATCTCAAAAACGTAAAAATTATCAAAAATCGAGCTGAACACATACCTTGATTTAGCTTGACAATGGCCGAATACCCTAAACTTTCTTTTTTCTTTTTTTTCTTTTCTTGGTTTCGGTTGGTAAAAATAAAGATGACAGTGGCTTCTTTCTTCTTCTTTTTTTAATGTTTTGTTTATTATATTAACTTTATAATATAATATATAATATTTTAACCTTTATAAATAATATAAAAACTATATAATATAAACATAATACCGTCCACTATCTTTATTAATGGCAAAATTGCAACATAAAACCTCTATATTAAAAGAACATCCACTGTTCGGCCCTTCTAGAAATAACCACTAAATTTTCATTTTACGCGATTAAGCTCCTTTTTTTTTTAAATTAAGCACACAAACAATAAAATTAATTCACGAAACTTTCACACATGTAAATTCACACATAATTAACACAGAAAATAATATTAAAATATTTTTTGGGCTCGGATTTGTGGTCCCGAAACCACTATTCCGGTTAGGATCAAAATCGGGCTGTTACAACTCTCCTCCCCTTAAGAATTTTCGTCCTCGAAAATCTTACCGGTGAATAGGTTTGGATAACGTTCTTTCTTTGTATCCTCTGACTCCCAAGTTGCCTCCTCAACACCGTGCTTTTGCCACAGTACTTTAACTAACGAAATTTTCTTATTTCTTAATTCTTTTATCTCACGAGCCAGAATACGAATCAGTTCCTCTTCATATGACATATCAGGCTGAATCTAAACTTCTGTCGGACTAATCACATGTGAAGGATCAGACCGATATCTACGAAGCATCGAAACATAGAAGACATTATGGATCTTTTCTAGCTCAGGTGGTAACTGCAATCTATAAGCAATCGGCACGATACGCTCTGTGATTTCATACGGTCCAATGAATCTCGGACTCAATTTGCCTTTATGACCGAATCTAAATACTTTCTTCCACGGTGAAACTTTCAAAAACACTTGATCTCTGATCTAAAACTTAATATCTTTACGTTTCAAATCTGCATATGACTTTTGACGATCTGATGCAACTTTCAAACTATCACGGATCACTGCCACTTTCTGTTCAGTTTCTTTAATCAAGTCAACCCCGTGTATCTTACTTTCACTGAGCTCGGTCCAATACAATGGTGTACGACATTTACGATCGTACAAAGCCTCGTAGGGTGCCATCTTGACACTAGATTGAAAGCTATTATTGTAAGGAAATTCAATCAGAGGTAAGTACTGTTCCCACGTACCTTCAAACTCAAGGATGCAACATCTCAACATATCCTCAAGTATCTGAATGATCCGTTCGGACTGACCATCTGTCTGCTGATGAAAAGTTGTGTTCAAGTGCAGTTTCGTACTTAGAGCATCTTGCAATTTCTTCCAAAACCGCTATGTGAATCTCGGGTCTCTGTCCGAAACAATAGAAATTAGCACACCATGTAATCTCACAATCTGAGAAACATATAATTCAACCAATTTATCAAGTGAATAATCAGTGCGAATCGAAACAAAATGAGCAGTTTTAGTCAATCTATCTACAATAACCCAGATTGCATCTTTCTTGCTCGATGTTAATGATAGACCGGATACAAAATCTATTGTGACTCTGTCCCATTTCCACTCAAGTATCATAATCGGCTGAAGTAACCCAGAAGGTACCTGATGCTCGGCTTTTACTTGTTGACAGACTAAGCATTTTTAAACAAAGTCAGATATGTCTCGTTTCATACCAGGCCACCAATAGAACTGTTTTAGATCGTTATACATTTTTGTGCTACCCGGATGAACAGATAATCGGCTGCTATGAGCTTCATTCAAAATTATCTTAATCAACTCTGGATTCCTCGGAACACATATTTGATCCTTGAACTTCAAGCGCTCATTCTCATCAATTTGAAACTCTGATTCAACATTAATTTCACACTGAGCTCATTTTGCCAACAAATCTTTATCAACTTTCTGGGCATCACCAATTTGTTGAACAAACAACGGTCTTGCTTTTAATTCGGCTACTATCGAACTATCATCAGACATAACCATATGCGCATTCATTGCACGCAGAGCAAATAATGACTTTCGACTTAAAGCATCAGCAACAACATTAGCTTTTCCCGGATGATAGTCAATCACTAGCTCATAATATTTCAACAGCTCTAACCATCGGCGTTGTCTCAAATTCAAATCTTTCTGAGTCATCAAATACTTTAGACTTTTGTGATCAGAATAGATATGGCATTTCTCACCAAACAGATAATGACGCCAAATTTTGTAACGCGAACACAATAGCTGCTAGTTTCAAACCGTGTGTTGGATAGTTCTTTTCATGTGGCTCTAGCTGTCTCGAGGCGTAAGCTATGACTTTGCCTTCCTGCATCAAAACACAACCCAAACCATTCAAAGATGCATCACTATAAATGACAAATTCTTTACCCGATTCAGGCTGCACTAACACTGGAGCTTCAGTCAAAAGAGCTTTCAACTGATCAAAACTTTTTTGACACTTCTTTGACCACTCGAACTTAACATCTTTCTGTAACAGCTTTGTCAACTGTGTAGCAATCATAGAGAAACCTTTCACAAACCGTCTGTAGTAACCAGCAAGTCCTAGAAAGCTTTGAACTTCAAAAACATTTTTCGGTGGTTTCCAGTCAAGTATAGCCGAGATTTTATTCAGATCAATCCGAATACCTGATGCTGAAACAACATGGCCCAGAAAACTGACTTTACGTAACCAGAACTCAAACTTACTAAACTTTGCATACAATTGTTTATCTCGCAAAGTCTGTAGCACAAGTTTCAGATGCTTGGCATGCTCGGTTTCATCTCTGGAGTAGATCAGAATATCATCTATAAACACTACCACAAACCGATCCAAATACTGTCTGAAAATCTGATTCATCAAATCCATGAAAATAGCAGGTGCATTAGGAAGTCCAAAAGGCATAACAAAAAATTCATAGTGTCCGTACCTCGTCCGGAAAGCACATCAAAGTCTCTGACTCACAATTGATAATAACCCGATCTCAAATCTATTTTTGAAAACACTGAAGCCTCTTTCAGCTGATCAAACAAATAATCAATCCGTGGCAACGGGTATTTATTCTTTATAGTCACCTTATTTAGCTGGCGGCAATCAATACACATTCGCATAGTTCCATCTTTCTTTTTCACAAATAGAACTGGCGCACCCCATGGGAAGAAACTCGGTCATGCAAAACCTCTATCTGTTAACTCTTGCAACTGTGCTTTCAAGGTTGTTTTACCAAACTAACCTAAAAAAATTTAATATTTACAAAAATAACTCACGTTTAAAAACAATCACAAAAATAACCCAAAATGAACAGTAAATTGGGGTTGTGGCCTGTCAATGGCCATCACCCCCTTGTATTTTGAACCCATGATTGCCTGATAATTGTGTCAGGCTTTAAAAAATTTTATTTTTGGTTCCGGCCTGTCAATGGCCATCACCCCGGGTATTTCTTTTACGCCATATAAAACTGGTATACAAAAATATTTAAAAAGAAAAAAACGGAAAAAAAAATTTTTTTGGGTGCTGGCCTATTAATGGCCGGCACCCTCTGTACCAGAAAAAAATTTTAAATTTTTTTTGGGTGCTGACCTGTCAATGGCCATCACCCCCTATACCAGAAAAAAAAAAAATTTAAATTTTTTTGGGTGTTGGCCTGTCAATGGCCGTCACCCCCGTACCAGAAAAAAAATTTTGAATTTTTTTTTGGTGCTGGCCTGTCAATGGCCATCACCCCCTGTACCAGAAAAAGAATTTTTTAAGGTAAAGATAAATAAAATTGAAAACATTTTAAAGTAAAAAAAATCACTTTTTAATTTAATACTACATAACAACCACATCATTCCATTAATATCAAAATTAATGCATAGGACTAAAATGAAAGGTTTCCAAGATATGTAGAAATATTGTTAATGGTAGAACCTGCAACACACAATCTCCTACCATCATCATCTCACTGATCCAAAAAAACACTTGTGAATTGGATTTTTATTTTATAAAGTAAAGTGAATGTGTTGAGATTCAATTTCTTACTAACGTGCAAGAAGATAGGACACAGTTCTGAAGACTGAGATGTACCGGTTGGACCCATTTGGCTGTCCCAACATCTACCGTCCTTTGCTTCGACCCCACCATATCCACCTCTCACTGTCCTACCGAGTTCAAATCCCCACCTTGCATTTCCTTTTGATGAAAAATCATACGTTACTCCCAAAACTACCCTTCTCCTGCTTTATAATCTCCATGCCCTTACCAATTTTTTTTTTTGGTACAGGGGGTGATGGCCATTGACAGGCCAGCACCTAAAAAAAAATTAAAATTTTTTTTTCTGGTACAGGGGGTGATGGCCATTGAAAGGCCAGCACCCAAAAAAATTTAATTTTTTTTTTTAGTACAATGGGTGATGGCCATTGATAGGCCAGCACCCAAAAAATTTTTTTTTCCTTTTTTTTCTTTTTTAATATTTTTGTATACCAGTTTTATACGGTGTAAAAAAAATACCCGGGGTGATGGCCATTGATAGGCCGAAACCAAAAAAAAATAATTTTTTAAAGCCTGACACAATTACCAGGCAATCATGGGTTCAAAATACAATGGGGTGATGGCCATTGACAGGCCACAACCCCAATTTACTATTCATTTTAGGTTATTTTTGTGATTGTTTTTAAACCTGAGTTATTTTTGTAAATATTAAATTTTTTTAGGTTAGTCTGGTAAAAGGGCCTGCTTTCAACTCTTTTAATTTAGTAGGAGCCATCCGATACGGAGATATCAAAATCGGAGTCGTCCCTGGTACTAACTCAATACCAAACTCTACCTCTCGGATAGGTGGCAAACCCGATAATTCTTCAGGAAACATATCCGGATACTCGCACACAATTGGTATAGATTCAATCTTCTTTTCAGTCACTTTACTATCAAGTACATAAGCAAAGTAAGCTTCATAACCTTTTCTCATATATTTTCGAGCTAACATCGAAGATATTACTGCTGATAACCCATTCAAATCATTAGATTCAATCCGAATAATTTCATTGTTCTGACATCTAAAATCAATGATCTTTCTTTTGCAATTAACAACGGCATCGTGCAAAGTCAACCAGTCCATACCCAAAATTATATCAAACTCGTCGAAAGGTAATAACATCAAATCGGCTAGAAAACATGAATCTCGAATCATCAACGGGCAAGTTTTACACACTTTGTCAACCAGAACACACCAGCCCAGGGGGTTTGATACTCGAATCACAAACTCAGTAAACTCAATAGCAAAAGTCTTACTGGATACTAATGTTTCACACACATATGAATGAGTCGAACCAGGGTCAATCAATGCAATAACATTAATATCATAAAGAGTGAAAGTACCGGTAATAACATCTGGGGAAGAAGCATCATCACGAGTGCGTATAGCATATGCTCTAGCAGGTGCACGAGCCTTAGATCGAACCTCTGTATCTTTTTTTTCCCCTCTGACTGCCACCTACATTACCCGAATGTTTGGGTGGTCTGTCTCGCGTTGACATGTTGCTCGGTCTCGCATTCTGAATAGTGTTTTGTTCTATCAACTTCGGGTAATCTCGGATATAAT
This sequence comes from Gossypium australe, assembly GCA_005393395.2. NCBI lineage: Eukaryota > Viridiplantae > Streptophyta > Magnoliopsida > Malvales > Malvaceae > Gossypium > Gossypium australe. The sequence continues at coordinate 27,723,408 of CM016626.1, forward strand.
GATCCTTCGATCCACATTTAAAACAAGACCCATCATGTAATCTACAATCTCCAGAATGCCATTTACCACAGTGCTTGCACTCAACTCTATTCTGTTGAACATTGCCAACACTAGCTATTGAAGTGGCTCGTGAACTCACAGGAGGTCGGTCTCGATATCGTCTAGAAAAGTCTGAAGTAGCTTTAGATCGACCTGAATCATCTCTGAACTTCTTCAATGTTGAGTGAAAAGTCTTACTCAATGATCTTTTACAGAAATCTCTGGCTTCAAAATCGACTTTTCTTTTCTCTTTCCCAAGCTCTTCGGCTTTGCAGGCTCGCTCAACAAGTACCATGAACTCTTTAATTTCAAGTATGCCAACCAGCAATTTAATGCCTTCATTCAAACCGTCTTCGAATCTTTTACACATGATAGCTTCGGTTGAAACACATTCACGAGCATATCGACTTAATCTCACAAATTTTCGTTCATACTCAGTTATGGTCATACAACCCTGTTTCAATTCCAGAAATTCTTTGCGTTTTTGGTCGATAAATCTCTGGCTGATGTATTTCTTACGGAACTCAGTCTGAAAGAATTCCCAGATCACTTTCTCTTTAGGGACCACCGATACTAGTGTATTCCACCAGTGATATGCGGTGTCTCGTTGTAGTGACCCGATAGTTGAGTAACTGAAAAATATATTTTCAGTCTCCGTTTTCATAAAACTGAATCGTAAATATTTACTAAAAATATTTACGAAGCTAGTTGTGCGTCTAATTGGGTTTATTTAGGTGAATTTGACTTAATTAGAAGTATTTGGGAAAAAAGATTAGATTGAAATAGGTATGAAAGTTTAATTAAAGATTAAAGAAAATAAAAAGGACTAAAAAGGCAATTATGCCATTTTTAAATGTTGAGGCGGTATAAGCATAAAAATCTTAAGATTTTTATGTGATAAAATATATTATTATTAGATAACTATGTTAATATAATATTATATTATATAATAAAGCAAAGAGATAAAAGAGAAGAAACAGAGAAGCAAACGAAACAGAGAGCAGAGAAAAGAAAGAAAGAAAAAAATAGAAAAGAAAGAAGAAAAGGGAAAATTAAAAGTTTGAAGCTTGGAAGTTTGATAGGTAAGTTAATTTAGCCCTTTTCTTTTAATTTTTATGTTTTATAAGTTTTAGGACAAAGTTTTGATGAATTTAAGTTGAGGTTTTTGAAGTTTTAAAGTTTTTAAACAAAGCATATGATGAACAAAAAGATGAATTAGTGGTTTAATTTAAAGAATTTGAAGTTAGAATTGGGTAAAGGATTTAATTGTAAAATAAGCTATAAGAAAATTGTTTTGGGACAGCAGCAAAGGAAAGCAAAGGAATTAGAAGCTGAGTGAGATATGAAATTAAAGCTTATTGAGTCTATTTTCATATGAAAGAAACAAGGAAAGCAAAGGAATTCTGTATTTTGAGATATTTAGATTTTTTTAAGACTGGTTCAAAGTGATTTCAAGATCCCCTGTTCTGACTTTGGAAAATCTTAAAAAATTGGAGAAAAATAATTAGGGGCTTAAATTTATATGTTTAGAATCATAAATGAGTCTATTTTCAATAGAAATAAACGAGAACATCATCTGAATCCTGTATAAAGAGGTAATTAATTTTTAGTGAAGAAGGGTCAGAACTGCCAGACAGCAGAACAGGGGTGACTTTGATGAATAAACTGTACTAATTGGCTAGGCTAAAAATTCTGGAAATTTTATGGTATGAATATATGTGAGTCTAGTTTCAGGAAAAATTAATGGTTCTTCATTTGGAGTTCTGTAGCTCTGTAAATAAATAATTTTGTGACTATGACACAAAATGACAGCTTTGAATAAGTTTATGAGTAAAGGATTAAATTGAAATGTGAGCAAAAGTAAGAAAGGATGAATTTATTATAAAATACATGTTTATTTTATTAAATAGTACAGGAAATTTATTTGATTATTTTTAACATATAAATGTTATATGTTTATATGAAATTGAAGAAAAAGAAAAGGAAGGAGAGGACCGAATTGAAGGAAAAGGAAAAGAGAAGGTTAAGGAGTAAAGGAAGAAGAATTTATATCACCTCAACCTTTTGTTGTAAGTACTACAAGAATTTTAAATTATTGTTATTTATTTTTTTGAAATATTTATGTGAATTATTTAAATATATGAGATTCAGCTTTAATGCCCAAGTAGACGAAATTTAGAACTACTGGGATATTAGTGGCATGCCATTAAGGAACTTTAGCGCGCTCTCTGATTATTAGCACATTGGTGCTCTCTGATTATTAGCACGTTGGTGCTTTCTGATTATTAGCACGTCAGTGCTCTCTGTTCACTTGTGCATCATAATGCACCTCTGTATTTGTTCCGTATATCCGGTGTGTTCTATAAAGTCTACTTTGGGCTAAGAATGTGAAATGAGAACAAAAGTAAATCACTGATGTGTTAAGGTGGGTTTTATACCTTACAAAAGATAAGTTAAATTTATTTAAAGCAATGCATAGTCGAAATGACTTATATATGAGTAGATATGCAATAATTGATTGAGTTTAAAATATTCTGTCATGATTGCTTATTTAATTATTCTTGTAGTGCTTACTAAGCCTTCACCGGCTTAATGCGTTTATTTTAATGCGTAGGTACAATTAGACTAGAAGAGAAGTCCAACTAGAAGATCTCTCATCTCATCACATCCTCAAGGACTTCAAAAGTAGGTACTATATTTTGTATTAAAATGGCATGTACATATGCAGTTCAAAGGTATTCCCATGTGATAGGGACTAAAATGTAGACTCTTGAAATTCTATCTATTTTGAGTTACTTGAAGTATTTTGGTATATATGGAATGAATTAGTAAACAATAAATATGTTTGTAAAAATGGTTGGTAAGTTAAAATATTACACACAAATGTTTTTAATTAAATAGTATCTAGCCATAACCGTTTTGGCACCAAATGTAATAGTCTTATACCGGGTCTGAATGATTAAACCGGGTATAGGGGTATTACACTCGCAATAAAGATAGAGCACACTTTAAACATGCATCCGGAGTACAAGATAACTCGTCAAACACACGGATAGTATTATCAAGCCACAACTCAGCTCGTTCAGCATCATCATCATCATTAGCTTTAAACTCTTCGGCCCCGTGTTTTTTTATTTTATCTACAGGAGGCCTATTAAATCTCATCGGATCAATCATCGGAGGTACCATAGGTATCGGAGATGGATTATTCGGGGGTGGAGGTTGTTGTACAGTCGGACTAGTCTGGATATACTGTGTAAATCAATCGTTCATCATTTGGTAGAAGGCTTGTCTAGCCTCCCCCTTTGGATTACTCAAAGTAGGTCGAGAATTTATCGGCTCTGTCCTTTGCGCGGGAGCGGGCGCTACACTATCGACATCATCAGCTACGGCTCGACCGGGATTCATTACTATATGAAAACACATTTTCAAATGTCAAAAGTCATCACACTATCGCAGTATAAAATATGACATGTATAGCTAAACTCTTACGCGCTACGTTAGTCCTAGAATCGACTAAACCGTAGCTCTGATACCAATCAAATGTAACACCTCTAACCTGTAGCCGTCGCCGAATTAGGGTTATGAGGCATTACTTGTAAAAGTACAATTTTAAACAATTACAATATATGGGTACACATTATCTTTTCATATTGATAGTGCTATCATTACTAATTTCAAATTCAAGACATCATATAATTATCTAATATCAATTGAATTTATACTTAAAATCACATATCAATACATTAAATTAAGTAATATCTTTTATTATAACTACAAAGTGACCAACCCAATCAGTGCCGAATATATAGTTCAAAACAACCACATAAATCACATAATAATGTCAAACATTTTTGCATGCTAATATCATGTAATAGATCATTTATGGAATTAACTTTTATAACTTAAATAATGCATCAAATCACTTTATTTCATATATACTCATAAATGCCAAACCATGTGTAACTCATAAATGATATTTATAACTCTCATCTCATAACTGAATGCCATTAATTCAGTCATAGTTAACTAACTAATAAATATACGTATTTACACATATTCAAAACATGCATTTTCCCATACCATATAATGGACATAAAAAGACAAAAATTATATGATGTTCGAACATATTCAACTAACCTTTAAGGCCAAATCACATATAACATTTTGTCTAAATCCAACAATCAAAAATTCAAATAGTCGTTTGTCTGTGCACACCATAACCTAATCAACTTAATGCATATATCCAAAATCACCAATTCAACATTTACACTCAAAATAGATATTATAAGTATCAATCAACTGAGGCATGTTGTATAATAATAAAAAGATCTTAAAACATAATTTAACCAAAACTGAATTCAAACTTAGAAGTTAAGCCATTTTCGCACGGCCTTTATACAAACCAAAATTCGATTTCTCTAAAACACATTCCAGCCTATACATGCCATAAGTCTAATAAATTCAACTTATAAAATATCGAAGTAGTCGATAGTGTGGTGAACTTTACTGACAATCCCCGAGGCTATAACTGGAATCCAAAATCTATAAAACAAAGTAAACAATTTCTTCAGAGTAACACTACAGCAAAATGGACTTTTAGCGGTGCTTATAAGCGCCGCTAAAACTATTTGCGTCAATTTTACAAGCGCCGCAAAAAAAATCGCTATAAATAACGCCGCTAGATTTTGCGGCGTTTATTTGAAAAAGCGCCGCTAAAGGTCAAGTTCTTTAGCGGCATTTTTCCCACAGACGCCGCTAAAGAACTTGACCTTTAGCGGCACTTTCTCCATAAACGCCGCTAAAAACATGACATTTAGCGGCGCTTTTTCTAAAAACGCCGCTAAAAGTCATAAAAAATAAAAAAATATTATAAAAAAAGAATAAGATTAAAATATTATAAAAAAATTGAGGGAAAAACAGTAAAATTAAACATTTTTCAGCCCATAACATTTAAACCAAAAAAAAAAATTAAGCCAATCAATACTAGGATTTTAATTAACAAATTAAGGCACACCGTAATATTACCAACAATGTTCCTTCGTTATTTTTGAAGTATTTGTGTCTGAAACTTATGTTTGACATATATTCAAACATCATTATGGTGATATGACCCACTAAAGACCCACCAAATATAGAACAACTTGAAAAGGTTAAACATTCTTGTGCTGTATACAAATCCGTATCCGCACTCACACCCAAGTCCGAATAACATAGGCCATCATTCTCTACACACGAAAACAAGAGAGAAGAAAAAAAGATTGTATCTGCACTACTGTAAACTGCATCTGTAAAGTTCTTGAAAATACCTAAAGATATAACTGTACAGGATATTAATGTACCAATAGGCCCAAACATCATGATGGTGATGAAGTTACGAAAAAATTGCTTCTTTTTCACATTGAGCCTGGTAGATAAAACAAAGATTAGAAGGGCTTTAGACGATAAATAATGAACGAAATGAAGTCTTTACTTCATATTCTTAATTAGATAAACCCCCAAGATCATAGGACACCTTTATTCCTCTATTTATAATTATGAAAACACAGGGAATTTAAATTCAAGTTCAAGCCAGAATATAGAAAAAGCAGCAGCAAGCATGTGAAACAATTCTTAATTGTTGGTACCAAATATAAAGCAGCAGATTCGGTAGCACATTCTACAGTAAAAGCTCGGTCTCATTATGTTAATAAAAAATGGCTCGGTTGTATGTTAACAAATTGACCCACTATTGACATGAGGCTTTATAAATCAAACAAAATAAAGTTAATACATTTAACTAGTTCTGCATGTACATCTATTTTAGTTTCTACAAGCTAAACAATTTCCATATTCTTTGTCTAGAGAAATGGAAATGAAAGAACGAACTCACCCAGCATTGAATATAATTGGAGGCAGAAGATAAATAAAGAAGAGATATTCAATGAAGACTAAAAGACATGAGCTTTTCCCCCCTTCTCCATAAAATAATAACCCCAGTACAAAGGCCCTGCACATAACATCAATTAAATCAAATGTACTAAACGAGTAAAACATAGTCTAGTCAGAGTTGGATGGGACTATGCGTTTGACATGACAATGTTCAATTCTTTCTTTTTTTTTTCTTATCTTCGGATAATCCTTGCAGGATCATATCCCGCATCAATGTTCGAATATGTTTTGAAAACAAATGTTGAACATGAAAATAGATTAAAGCATATAATCCAAGCAAACAAACCTTAGCTGAATTATTCACAAATAAATAAATCTATGCCAATAAATGTCAAGAGAGAAACTCACAATCATAAGGGCAGTAATTGATTCATTCATCCATCGATTCTCCTCCAAAAGATGACCGATCACGATACAAGCGCAAAGAAGAGCGACGAATAGGTTCAAAGAGACTACAGAGGCATGATCTGAAGTAAATAGTGTTTGCAACTTAGAAAATACAACAGCTAACTGAGATTTTCCTTCAACACATAAAGAGTATCGAGACTCTATTACCTGTTTATATGCAAGAGCCATAGATACGACACCTCTCATGAGACCAGCCCACCATATTATTATCTAAACAAAGAAATGCGAAGAAATAGTAATGTCAAATAACAATATTAATTGATTTGGAATAATAAATAAATAAAAATTTTAATGCCAAGAACACATACTTGTTCCCTAAAGCTTATACTTTCATTAGATGATTTATTTGATAAGTTTGCTAAATATGATAGGGGAAACACGAAAGCTGCTCTTTCGGCCATAACCAGAGCAAGTAGTATAGAACTAACCATAAGTGACGTTCTAGGCCTGCAAAAAAAAAAGATGATGTGAGTATCCAATACGAATATGTTCAGTTTTTTGAAGTTCTTATTATTTTTTAATATTTTAAAGCTCCTTGGAGGGTCATATACTTAGGTCCGAATATGTATTGGAAAGAGTGTCAGACATCAATAGTTCAAGAAAAAGAAGAGTTCATGAAGCTTAGATTTCATACAATGCACGTTAGAAAAAGGAAATGCAAAAGAAGTTGTACTTCCTAGAGTCGAATAGAACATACCGATCATTTACTCTCCAAGTCGAAATGTCCAAGGCATCCATGCCGATATAAAGAAAGATAAAAGTCTCAGCAACGAATGACAAGGTAGCAAAAGTATGCCTGTGTTTAAACAAAAAGAACTGAATCAATTGTGGCATATGCACAAAGCGTAAACATTTGTTTGAGGCATTTTTTCTCTTCCAGATATTATGACTTTTATTGCTCTAAGATAACATAACAGAGACTATGTTAACGGATTTGGATATCAGTGTCTATTTATGTATGTGTCTGAAGTTGATATATTAAATGTTTTTTAAAATTTTCATATATTTGGAGGATTTTTGGAGAGTCATTTCCGCAAACAAATATCTAGATATGCATAAGACCCGAATACTAAAAATGAAGCCTGTTATGGGTTATGTATGTTACAATTGCTTATTGGCTACAGCAGAGGGGTTTCCTTATCACATATCTGCTTATATGTTTACACCTAAAGCTGATATTTTTACCAAATAGTTTTTTAATATTGCTTGTGGACCAGTTATATAATGCCGCCTCTTTTAACCATGGGATTACCAAGAATAGAAAAACAGCAAAACAATATAAAAGCAGAATAATATGGTCTTGTAAAGTGAATCTGCATTTAGTAAAGGATAAAAGCAATCAAATAGCTTGCATGAAAACAAGGAATAAAAATTAGCAGAAGGAGCATACCAAGTTGAGAAGAGTAGCCAAAATTTTAGGAGGGATATTAGGAGAAGAAAATGCCATCTCCAAACTTCGAACCAACTGCCTCTGACTAGACTCATTAAGTTGAGACTAGCAGTAAACAACTCACGCCCAACAAAAGGTTGCAAAGGAGCAGATTAGAAACCTCACTCCTAATGAAACAATACATAAGCATAAACCTTGTAAACATACCTATAATTGGGCAAGCCGAGCACAGGTTCGTAGTGCTGGAGAAGGATATTCTTTTAAGAGTTCAATGCTAAAATGCCTCATCCGTTCTGCCCAATCTTCTTTGGTACTACGCTGAGAAGCCTCCCCAACAGTGCGTAACCTCCCATCATTGACCTATAGACAAGTAATTTATGTTAATTAAGGCCTCTATAGACCACATGAAATAATGTATGAGAATTATTTTTAAAAAAACAAAATAAAGATAAAATGAATGTAACTTCAAAGGAAAATATCATAGGTATAGAGAACAAGATATTGGACAGAAATAATCAAATTTCTGTGTATCCAGCAAGCATAAGAATATAGAACTACACAAGATTAAGAAATGACGTATAAAAATTTTTTGGGCTCACATCTGCCACAACAAATTAACAAGTCAGATATGTAAAACGAATGCAACATCACAAGCCATTACATGTCAGAAGCTGCTCACAGCATGACTGGTAACAAATAATTATTTCGATGTTTCAAATTTACAAAGGCCAAAGGTATCAAGAAATGATGTATACAAGCATAGCTAACTCCCTAAATAACTTGTACAACTCCATAAGAAAACCTAATCTTTCTATGCATACGTGAGAAGCTACAAAGCATAAGAAAACACTTGCCTGTTCATGCAACTGAGGCCAGTGCTTACCTACCACATCCCATTTAATATTCTTGTTTTACATAAGAAATTTGCTGATCAGACATTCATTTCTTTAAAACATGGTGTGACCAATTAAATAGAAATCTGGCCATGCCAACAACTACTCAGCTAACTACAGCGATAGGGTAAGTCCATCCACTACTGGCTACAAAGATTATGATTGAAAGTTACGACATAACCAGTTTTAACTAATATGTAGTACAGATTATTTCCAAGCTTCATCTTCAATACATATCAGGATTTTAGAACAAGAAGATCAATACATAAATGCCTGTCCTGCTCCTGCAACTAAACAGAAATTAGTAAATCTCAACAAGGTGAAGTAAACAAAGAGAAGGGCTTTTGTTGATATGCTAAATTATGAAAAATCCCTTTTTTTTCAAGGTTAAGGAAGCTTTAGAAAAGGGCAAAAATCACACTGTACAAAGTATTATAAAGCAGAACTTCATAATCACTGTCTCAATCATTTTCATTGGATCAATAAATGTTTCCATCTTTATACCAAACAAAGAAGAATCGAAGACTTACCTTTACCGGACGAATCTAACATAGATATAAGGATTATGGAATACATAAAAGTGTATTTTTCTGCTTTCCAAATTAAGATTTTTGTTACAGTAACTATATTAAGAGATTAAAACTTGGGTTGGTTTCTGAGCGAAAACCTAGAAATTCCAGGCTTCTCTTTCCTAGGTATTGCAATTTTCGTGATGAATTATTGATGGAGATCTAAAGAAATAGCATAAAACTAGAACTAACCAAACAAAAGAAGAAGAAGAAGAAACAGAAAATCATAATATAGAATTAAGCAAAGAAGGAGAGAGTACCTGATGCTTCACCATCTCTTCCAGTTCTAGATTCTTTTGATGCAGTTCTCGGTACTGTTCACGTAGTTGACTTGTGGTTTTTTGGAGGTTCAAAACGGAATCGTTGAGCATTTCGTTGTCCCTTCTTAATCCCGTATTTTCATTTCTCTGCTCTGCTACTAAAGCCTGCAATTCCATTTCCGCGTTCCGCAATCTCTCGAACTCCATCTTCATTGATTGTAAAATCATTTATAAAAAGAAACAAAAAAACTAGATTATTTAGTGAGTATCTAGCTTCAGAAAATGAAAAAGAATGAACTATTGAGGAGAAAATGTAGACCTATGGGTCCGTACTTTTTTTTCTTGGCGGCGGCGTCTATCTCCCTCGATCTTTGCCGATCTTTGATATGGTGTAAGTTGGCGTCTCTTGCGATTCATTTGATCCATTGGCTGAAAGCTCATTTACTTTTTGAGTTTAGTTTATTATAAAAGGCAACGAGTTTTAAAGCCGGGACTGGTGCGCCACAACGCGAGCTTCCTATATTTGATATTATCAACAAGGATTTCACAGATGAAGACGGTGGTGGCGGAGAGAAACACCTAAAGGGTGTTTTGAGGATACCAATTTTAGGGGGGAAATTAGGGTTTCAAGGGGGAAATTTGGTTTTACGGCGTTTTTGCCACAAAAAATCATTTCCTTTTAAACAAAACTACACCGTTTTGATTTGTTAAAAATATTTTATTTTGTCTGCTAAAAGTTATTAGTTAAGTGATTTTATAAAACATTTATTATTACTATTTTTTATAAATTAGATTTTTATAAAAAAATCAAGTACTTTCAAAATAAATATCGTATACTTAATAAGAAAACAAATGATTAAATGGCTGTAATTAATTATTAAGTTAGAATTATTCAATGTAAGCAATCAATCTCTCACATATCAAATTTTTATTAAAGATTGAGACGTTAATCATGATTTTATATTATTCTTTTCCGATCTAATCTCCATTTCATTAGATATATTTCTTCCTAACTAAAATATAACTATTTTGCTAAATATTCGAATTTTAGTTTTTGTATTTCATTTTTATTTGTTATAATTTGTATAAAATTTGCTAAATGTTATATTTTGGTAAAATATAAAAGTATTAATTAATTGAATAAAATTTCATCATTTAACAAATCTCAAGTAAACCTTAAATCCTAAACCATTTAACATATATAAAGTTTATCTATTTATCTATTAAATAATTTAAACTATAATCGTAATTTTAATATATTAAAATTAATATTATCTCTTTTTACAATTATATAATAAATTATTTAATATATAAATTAAAAGACACTAATTAATCTAAACCCTAAACCCTTAACTTATATTCTCTAAACCCTAAACCCTAAACCATTACATATAACCCCTTAATCACTAACCCTTAAACTTGTAACCCCTGAACCCTTAATCACTAGCCTTTAAACCTTAAACCCATAACCATTAACCCTTAAACCCGTAACGATTAACCCTTAAACCTTAAATCCTAAACCTTAAACCATAAACCATAATCTCTACACATTAAAATAGTAACTCCTAAACCTTATACCTTAAACCATATATACCATAAACTATAAACCCTAAACTTTAATGATAATTAATTCAATATTTTAAAATTAGCCCTTAAACTTTTACGATTATATAAGAAATTATTTAATATATAAATTAAAAAACAATCAGTTATATACCTAATTTTTTTTCAATTTTTTGCGGCGTTTTTCAAAAAGAGCCACTAATGCTCGACCTATAGCGGCGTTTTTTGAAAAGTGCCGCTAATGCTCGACCTATAGCGGCGTTTTTTGAAAAGCGTCGCTAATGCTCGACCTATAGTGGTATTTTTTGAAAAGCGCCGCTAATGCTCAACCTATAGCGGCGTTTTTTTAAAAAGCGCCGCTAATGCTCGACCTATAGCGGCGTTTTTTTAAAAAGCGCCGCCAATGCTCGACCTATAGCGGCGTTTTTTGAAAAGCGCCGCCAATGCTCGACCTATAGCGGCGATTTTTGAAAAGCGCCGCTAATGCTCGACCTATAGCGGCGTTTTTTTAAAATGCGCCGCTAATGCTCGATCTATAGCAGCGTTTTTTAAAAAGCGCCGCTAATGATCAATCTGCTCCATCTATAGCGGCGTTTTTTGTCTAAACGCCGCTAAAAACCTATTTTGCTGTAGTGTAAGCTAATTTAGCTTAATAAGCCTTAAGCAAATTAAACAATTAGTACTTAATATAGATTCAATACTAATTCATTGTAATCAAATAATTCAAATTATACTTTTGTAATCATAATTAATTTAAGCTTACAACTCCATACATATGTAACTTATAAGTTCGTATAACAATTTCTCTTTAACCAAGAGCTTATAAAATCCAAATATTCACTCATAATCTAATCATCAAAATCAATATGTCATTATATAACCAAAAATATAAATAATCATATGCTCAAACTCAATTATCATAATTTAACATCACATTCTCAAATTATCATGGGGCCGAATATACACTTACTACAATTCATAAATTTTTTTGAAAGAATTCTGATTGGGCTTCATTAGATCTTTTTTAAAAAAACAAAAATAGTCCAGAAAAAATAATATAGGCCCGGTACAACCAGGTCCTTAACCGAACCAAACTAAAAAAATAAACTAAAACTATTCAGCTACCCTAAAAAAACCAACAAACTTCAACTAAAATATGAAAACCAAAAAGAAAAAATTCAAGAAACCACACAGAAAGTTCTAGAGCCATTAATGGCGCCTCTGCAACTGCCCAATCAGAACAGGTCACCGTCAAATCTTATCATTTTCCTTCTTCAACACGTTTCCGGTTCCCAACAAGACTGTTCACCTACTCCAATTAATTTCCTTAGATACAGTCTCTCTACATCACTTTCCTCTTTTCATTTCTAAAATCGAATCAGTCGTTTCTTCCCACGCCTTCCCCCTTTCGACACTCTCAACTGTAACTTGCTGCCTTTAGACTCCTACACCTTCCTTTCGGTCTCTGCCAAAAGTTCTGCATACTCCGGTGGTCTTCCGATCAGGTAAATTTCGCCCCTCCCCTTCATCGTTCTAGTAGCTATGTCATGTGCTAATTTATTTGCTACTCGTGGTGTATATTCGAATCTGCGCTCAGTTTTCATTTTTAATTTTTGAATATCATGAATATAGGCCCCAATATCTGATTTGTCTTCTTTTTTTGTTTTGCATTTCTTGATGACTGTTAATGCGTCTCCTTCTATGATGATATCTGGCCACTTCATTTCATAACCCAACTGAGTTGCGGCTTTGCAAGCCATCGCTTCTGCAGCAAAGGCAGAGTCTATCTGTTGGTAGATCTTTGAGAAAGAAAGGAGAACAGCTCCTTCCTTGTTCCTGGCTACAACACCCACTGCTGCTAGATGATTCTTTCCATCATATGCTGCATCAAAATTAATTTTCACCATACGATCTGGAGGATGTTGCCAGGTATTAACAAACGTAGGTTCTTTTCGTGTTTTTTCTTCCATTCCTTCCAATTCTGCTATATAGCTCTTTATGAAATTTGAAGCCTCTTTCCCCGATCTATTAACCTTTTCATGAACCGTTTTGTTTCTGTCTCCCCAGATTATCCATAGTGCACAACAGAAAACTTTACTCCGATGAGGGCTACTCCTTTCAAAGACCCAAGTAAGCCACTGTGCGACATCCAACTGTGGCGTACTTAATATATCTGATAAACTCAGTTCTTCCTATATTGTTTTTGTGACAGGACACTCCCTGAACACATGACTGCTTGTTTCAGCTTCTTTCCCACACCGAGGACAAGTTCTGATGTTAGAGAGCTTCCGGAGCTGCATGTTGACCCTTGTGGGGATATAGTTCCATGAGATTCTCCAAATAACTATTTTGATTTTAGAGGGGAGATTCAGATCCCATAATTTTTTGTAAAATTTTTTGTAGTCGGTCTGTAAAGGATAAGTTCTAAGATCTACTTCATTGCACTGTAATAGTTTGTAGGCACTTCGAACCGTAAACTCACCAGATGGCGTTCCACTCCAGGCAACAATGTCATCGTGAGCCTCTTCTGCAAGCGGGATATGGAGAATCTTGTTTGCTCCGCCCGGCGAGAAGGTAGAGTGTATCAACTCTTCTTTCCATTTTTTACTGTTTTCATCAATAAGTTCAGCAACTCTAAAATCGTGCAAGATATTAACACAAGATAATAATCTGGCTTTATTAAAATCTGGTATCCAAGAATCATTCAAGACTGATATATCTGACCCACAACCCACTTTCCAGCAGAGACCGTCTGATAAAACACCTTTGGCCGCCCAAATGTTCTTCCATGTAAAAGAACAGTTATTTCCCAACCTAGAATTCAAAAAATCAGTATTTGGAAAATATTTAGCTTTAAGAAATTTCGCGACTAGTGAGTTAGGCATCATAAGGATCCTCCAACCCTGTTTTGCTAGTAGAGCCACATTAAACTTAGCCAAACTTCTGAAACCCAAACCTCCTTCATCTTTTGGTAGACATAAGTACTTCCACTGGCACCAATGAATACCTCTTTTGCCATGTGCCTTCTGCCACCAAAATTTGGCCATAGTACCTTCAAGCTCACCACAAAGAGAATTTGGGAACAAAAAACACGACATAGCATAAGTCGGAATCGCTTGAAGTACGGATTTAATAAAAACCTCTTTTCCTCCTTGTGACAAAAATCTGCTACTCCACCCTTTTATTTTAGCCTGAATATTATCTTTAAGATTCTGGAAAGATTCTTTTTTACGTCTGCCCACCGTGTTAGGAAGCCCTAGGTACTTTTCCATATCTGCTGAAGATCTCACTCCTAAAGTTGCCAAAACCTGCTTTTTGCTTTCTTCTGAGGTGTTTGAGCTGTAAAAAACTGTAGATTTATTAAAATTAACACATTGCCCCGAGCATTCTTCATACTCCTTTAGAATTCGTTTTAGCAGCCTTGCTCCTTTATCAGTCGCTTCCCCAAATAGTATGCAATCATCAGTAAATAGTAGATGTGAAATTTCTGGTCCTCTTCTACTTGCTTTTGCTCCTTTTATCAGACCTTCCTTCCTAGCCAATCGCATTAGTGCCAACAAGCCTTCACTGCAAGTTAAGAAGAGAAAAGGGCTAAGAGAGTCCCTCTGTCTCAAACCTCTAGTGGCCTGGAAAACTCTACTTCTATTCCCATTTATGTTGATAACAAATGATGCAGTGGTAATACATTTTAAAATTTTTTCCACCCACCTGTTTTCAAAACCCATCCTCAACATCACTTCTTCTATGAATCTCCATTCCACTCTGTCATAAGCTTTGCTCATATCCAGTTTGACCGCCATATAGCCTTTCTTTCCTGTGCATTTTTGACGAAAATTGTGCAGAATTTCGACTGCTAGAAGAATATTATCCGAAATTACCCTTCTTGGGACAAATGCACTCTGAATCTCATCAACACAGCCCCCAATTACACCCCGCAACCTGTTTGCTATTACCTTTGCCACAATTTTGTATAGAACCGAACACAAACTTATTGGCCTGAAATTGGCTAGACTAGTAGGACTTTGAGTTTTTGGGATAAGTATGATGTCTGTGGAGTTTATTTGCCTAAGCTCCTGATTATCATTAAGAAAACCAAGACAAAACTTTGTAACATCATTACCTACTATGTGCCAAAATCTTTGGAAAAATAGTGCCGGAAAACCATCTGGTCCTGGTGCTTTTTTTGGTCCCATCCCTTTCAACGCAGCCAACACTTCGTCTTCGGTGAATTCGGAAAGTAGATTAGCATTCATTTCTTGTGAAATACTTGTCTCAATACCTTGCATAATGTGAGAAAGATCCCCAGTTCCATTTGACATAAATAATTCTTGAAAGTACGAGGTTGCTGCTTCAGCCATCTGACTGTCATCACTACTCTCCCCTCCATCTTCCAGTTGTAATCTTGAAATAATATTCTGTTTCCTACGAGTTGAGGCGAACTTATGAAAGAAAGTTGAATTTTTGTCCCCAACTTTTAGCCAATTCGCTCTTACCCTCTGCTCCCAATACATCTCATCCTTGTCTATTTCCATGTTCATGTTGACTCTAGTTTCAATAATCTTTGCAATTGTGTCATCATCTCTTTCTTTTGTTTCCAACATCTCTAGTTCCTTGGTTAGCTTCCTTTTTCGCCCTTCCCTCGTTTTCCTGATTGATGCTACCCATTCCTTCAGTTTATCTTGTAATCTCTCCAATTTCTCTAAAATTGTGCCAGTATTTGAATTCCACGAAGCCTTAATTACTCCCTCAAGAGAGCTCTCCATAATCCACCATGCCTCAAATTTAAATTGTGAACTTCTTGCAATAAACTTGTCATCTGCTGTATTTAAAAAGAGTGGACAATGGTCGGACAAAGATTGAGATAAGTGAAGAATGCTGCACTTTGGAAAAAGAAGCTTCCATTTTTCATTAGCAACACATCTATCAAGTCTTTCTCTGACATTATTTTATGCAAAATTTCCTCTCTCTCAAGTGAACCAAACCCCTGAATACCCTATATCTTCAAGTTGACAATCTTCTAAAGTCTCACGGAATATCTCCATTCTCCTTTCATCTTTTGCTAGCCCTCCTTCTTTCTCAAAAGAATACAATATTTCATTAAAGTCCCCCATTACTAGCCACGGTAGATTGGCTTCTTCTTCCAACCTTCTTAATAAAGCCCAGGTATCCTTTTTAAGGTTTGCATAAGGCGATCCGTAGAAACCTGTAAATCTCCATTCACCTGAATCGTTGTCCTCTTTTACCAGTACATCAATATGAGACTTAGAAAAACTCTTGAGAGTCACTAAAATATCTTCTTTCCATGCCAGACATAACCCTCCACGCGAACCATCAGCTTCAATCTCTATCCCGTTCATGTAACCACAATTCCTCCTGATTTTCTCCATTCGTTTCTTATCAATTTTAGTCTCCATCAAGAAGACCAAGTGGGGATTTTGCTGCTTTAAGAAATATCGCAGCCTCCTCGACTTTCGTGGACTCCCCAACCCATGAACGTTCCAGCTAACGGTTTTCATTGCGTCCGGTCGGCTTGCCTCTTGGCAACCGCCGATCTCATTTGTAGTGAAACATCATCTTGTTCCATGTTTTCAACTATTTCTTCTAATATAACCAACCCGTTAACCTCCTCTCCTGCTACTTTTGCCCTTTTTGCTGCATCTAGAGCGATACCTTGTTCACCATTAAACACAGTTAAAATTTCATCAGTCTTCCTTTTCCTTGTACTGCCTTCATTCTTTCTTTCCATCGCCCTATGTGACTGTACTAGCCGCTTCCATTTTGTTTTCATAAGTAAACCAGGACTAATTTCCTCTTTATTGCTACTCACATCTACCTGTAATTCGACCTCAGTTCTGCTATCAACAATTTCCTCATTTACCCCATTCTCCCGTTGGATCGCATAAGGCTGCATCTGTTGCATGCCATCACTAGCTGCATTTATCATGCACTTCGTTTCTTGATTATTAACGCCTCCAGTATATGAACATTGAGTCCTCCTCTTTTTTAAAGTAGCATTAAACATCAAGCTCTCCTTACCAAATAAACTAGATTCAGCTTTTAAAGCTAACGAGAATGGGGGATTAACCTTGACTTTTTCTCTTTTTGCAGGATCAAGCTCTTTACATTCCATAAAACTATGACCCATTCTACCACGTCCAAAACAGAACATAGGTAACTTCTCATATTTGAAAGGAATCCACTATTTATTTAAATTATCAGTTGAGACAAAAATACCTCGACGTAGGGGTTTCTGCACATCAAGATTAATTTGAAGCCGACAAAACTCTCTGGTAATTTCAGATCTAATAACTCCTCCAAAAGAAACACCAATGGCATGTAATAAATCTTTTTTGTCAAATTCTAGTGGGCAGGAATTAATACTTAACCAGTATGGAGATTCTGTAAGCCGAATTTGACCCCTATCCGTCGGCTGCCAGATCCTATTAAATAGGATTAGGTTTTTCCGAAACAACCATGGCCTCCCTTCCATAACTACTTCCAAATCTTCCTCCAAATCAAATGTAATCAGAAATAGATTCTGTCCTGCCGTTTGAATCTCGAATTTCTTTTTTGTCTTCCATATGCTTTTCATTTGAGCTTTAAAACTCTCCGGGTTATACAACTTCTGTGTCCAGATTGAACAGATCAACGATGGCTTCTCACTTGGATCAACAGTTGACCCTTTAACAGATAGTTGAATAAGTTCTTCTGCTAGAAGAGAGATCTCCTCTCCCTCCGTTTGGCCATCACCACCGCCTTCTGCCATCCCAAGCCACAGCAGTAACTGTTTTCTCTAGGACTCTCTGCAGAGCACTCTTGGTGAAAAACCCTAGAATCCTACAATTCATAAATTATTTTCACTTATATCACACATATTTAGTAACAAATTACAAGTTACTAATTTACCTTATCTCAAACAATCAATATGCTTACACATACCTGAACATTGAGCTCATTTATAGAATTTAAATTCCACATCAGCAAGAATATTTTTAAGCATACACTTATAATAATTCATCGGCATAAAGCTTGCTAGGCATAAAGCCCGATATTATTAACCGGCACAAAGCCTGCTATGCTTAAAGCCCGATATCTTTCACCAGCACAAAGCCTGTTAGGCTTAAAGCCCGATATCTTTCACCAGCACAAGGCTTGCTAGGCTCAAAGCCCGAATATCATATTTATAAAGCTGTCTTACAACCAATTCATATATCAAACTTTTCATATACTTCATAATCTTTATACGAACTTTCAAATATTATAACTCAATTGAACTAAACTTAAACATATTAATTCTAGATTTATTCACATTCGGCTAACTCAATACTAATTCCACAAATTCCAAATCAGCATATTACTAAGTTACATACATAATTTACAATGTTTAATTGCTTAAAGACTTACCTCGGATATCGATGAACGATGAAAATCGGCTATTCGACTATTTTTGTTTTTCCCTGATCCAAGTCCGATTTATTTGGTTCTTGATCTAAACATATTCAAATTAAGCTCATTCAAACATATTTTCATTCAATTTAGTCCAAAAAACACATTAATGGGTAAATTGCATTTTTACCCCTAATGTTTCACATTTTCACAATTTAGTCCCTTTTGCACAAAACACAAAATATGTAAAATCTCACAACAACATAGCTAGGCCGAATCTTCCTTATAATCATATAAGTCCATGCATTTCATTTATTTCACATTTTAGTCCCTCAATTTATTATTTTTGCAATTTAGTCCTAATTACTCAAAATCATCAAAAACTCCAATACAAAACTTGTTAATCTAAAACATATCTTTAATATTTTATCATCAAACATTACAAAACACAAATATTCATCAATGGCCTAACTCAAAATATGCATCAAAATCAGAAATTCTAGTATGGGTCGGATAATATTCGAAGCAACGATCTCAAAAACGTAAAAATTATCAAAAACCGAGCTGAACACATACCTTGATTTAGCTTGACAATGGTCGAATACCCTAAACTTTCTTATTTCTTTTTTTTTTTCTTTTCTTGGTTTCGGTTGGTAAAAATAAAGATGACAATAGCTTCTTTCTTTCTTTTTTTAATGTTTTGTTTATTATATTAACTTTATAATATAATATATAATATTTTAACCTTTATAAATAATATAAAAACTATATAATATAAACATAATGCCGTCCACTATCTTTATTAATGGCAAAATTGCAACATAAAATCTCCATATTAAAAGAACATTCACTATTCGGCCCTTCTAGAAATAACCACTAAATTTTCATTTTACGCGATTAAACCCTTTTTTTTTTTAAATTAAGCATACAAACAATAAAATTAATTCACGAAACTTTCACACATGTAAATTCACACATAATTAACACAGAAAATAACATTAAAATATTTTTTGGACTCGGATTTGTGGTCACGAAACCACTATTCCGATTAGGATCAAAATCGGGCTGTTACATTTTATTTATTATATTATGTTTATTATATTTGGAGACTAATCATGACAACATTAATAGATAGATTTTGATTTAAAATCCACACATGTTTTGCGATGGTGATTATGAAATAAAGAATCAATTGAGGCATTTAGAAGTTTATCCTACTAGATTTATTGCATTCCCCGAAGTGAATGTAAACATAAAGAAAATAAAAAAAAATATAATTATAAACCACTAAAAGTGGGAATATAGTAATAAATAATAAAACAGTGAGGGTTCTCAAGATAACTCTTCAAAGGGTAAAGATAACTTATGTTATCAATGTAATATGAAATATTATTGGCCACATGTGGCATATGCCTAAATATTTTGTTTCTATTAATATTCTTTAATGAAGGATATAAGAATGTAGTAATAAATTCTATCATTATAGATAGAACCTATTTTTTCTTATTTGGTACTAAAACAAACAAATGTTATTTCAATATTGGATAGTACAAAATTAGTCAAAAGCTCTAGAAGAGCTAATATATTAATATCTTGTGATGATTAATCTATTGATTTTAAAAGATATTTATAATGAATCTTATATTGAGATTTTGAATGAGGAAAATATTATATTTCATATGAATCACTATTGCTATAAATATCTATTTTAAAAGGATGAAAAAGGGAGGATTGAGTTTTAATTACTCTTGTTATTAAATTGAATTGATTGTGATTATCTTTGTGATCTTCTTTTGTTATCATCCCCATTAAGGGGTTAGAAGAAAAATATTTGACTGTGAAAGATCTATTGTTAGAAGCAAAATATTTGACTGTGAAAGATCTATTTATGAGCAATAAAATATGATAATTCTATCTAAATCTCATTATGGTTGGATGCATCTGAAGTTGCAAAAACTTTTTTTATATATTTAAAGATTTTGACATATTCCTTGAAGCGAATGTTGCATATAATTATTTGGAAATTATATTTATTTTGTTGACTTAGTGACATTATAATATTCACATTGGTTTAGACCTTTCCAGTAGTAAATGTCACAATAGCACTTATATGTGGATACAAAGTAAAATGAATGATAGTAAAATTATTAATTTGTTACACTTTAGTACAATTGAAACACATGTTAAAGTAAACCAGATGTTTACTGATACAAATGCATTTACTACTTGGCGTGACCAATTAGACCATCTTGGATCATATATGATGCGAAAATTAATTAGAATTCATATGGACATTCATTGAAGAACTAGAAGATTTTTTAATTTAAAAGAATTCTTATACGTTGCTTGTTCTCAATGAAAATTGATTATTAGAAACTCACTAGCTAAAGTTGAGATTTAATATCTCATATTTTTGAAATGAATATGGGCCCATTCATCCACCATGTGGATGATTCTGATATTATATGATTTTGGTAGATGCATCTACAAAATAACCACATATGTGTTATTAATTTGCAACCTGCCATTTGCAAGATTGATTGTTTAAATAATTAATTTCAGATCATACAATTAAGACAATTCATCTTGCTAATACTGATGAGTTTATATCTTAATCTTTTATTGATTGAGCTAGAAAAACTTTTGTAAAAGTTTGCGCATAATAGTTTATAGAAATTATTGATTGAACACATTTGATTAATGTCCAAACCATTACTTATGATAACTAAACTTCCTATTTCAACATGAGATTATGTTAATTTACGTGTTGTATGCATCAAGCCAATAAGTTAAAAAACTCTCAATTACAATTGGTTTTTGATCAAGAGCTAAATATTTCTCATTTTTGAATTTTTGTATGTGCGAATATGTTCCAATTGCTCCACCACAACGCACAAAGATGAGTGGATCCTCAAAGAAAGTTGGAAATATATATTAATTACAAGTTTCTTTATATTACTAGATGTTTTGAATGTATTCGAGATTCAATTATGACATGATTTGTGATTACAATTTTGATTCGATAGTTTTCCCGACATTAGGATGAGAGAAATAATAACTTGTAATGAGTTAGGAGGAGAGTAATTTGAACCAGAAGTTCAATAAGGATAACTCATTATGTAACACCCCAAACCCGGCCCACGAGCCTTGACCGGATCTGGTATGTCACTACGGAAAACGTTTGAAAAATATTTTGACTTAAAGTAAAAACATAAAAAAAAAAATTTGCTTGTTTGTAAAATCTTGGTATTTTAAAATTCCAAATAAAACTAAGTTATTACAAAATATCCGGGTTGAAACTTTAATACATATTTTTAAAATTTAAGTTGCTAAAAATAAACATTTCCAGATGATAATATAATTGACAATCCAACTTAAAACATAATAATAATCCGTAAATACTTTAAAAGGCCATTATTACAATAAATAACCTTTCATAAATAAAATGTGTAAAACAAATAAATTTATCATCTGCATGGGCCACCTCGTATCCACTCCAACCCGGTCCAAGCACTATGTGTAACACCCCTTACCCGAGACCGTTGCCGGAGTCGAGCACGAGGCATTACTAAACTTAACTACTAATTCGGCATAAAATTTAAAACTGTCCATCTGCGTCATAGTCACTAAAATATTTATATCTGGAGCTACGGAACTCCAAATTAAGATCCGTTAATTTTCCCTGAAACAAGACACATATATCTTTTTACTATAATTTTTCCAGAATTTTTCATGTGGCCAATTAGTACAGTTTATTCATTAAAGTTTCCCCTATTTTACTGTTCAACTACTCTGACCTCTCTTCACTACGAATCAAATTACTCTTTGTACAGAATTTAGATGGCCTCCTTGTTTAGCTCATTTGAAACTAGACTCATTCAGCATTTCATACATATAAATTTTAATCCACAATTATTTTTGTGCAATTTTTAATGATTTTTTTAAAGGCAGAACAGGGGATCACGAATTCATTCAGAACCAGTTTCACTAAAATTTAAATATCTTATTATTTCCATATCTTTTGCTTACTCTATTTATTTCATATGAAAATAGACTCAAAGAGCTTTCAATTCATATCTCTTTCACTTTCTAATTCCATTTCTTCTATTTTTGGTGATTTTTCAAAATCACGTTACTGCTGTAATTCAAAAACTGTTTCGTTGCAAAATATCATTAACTAGTTTATAACATCTTTACTCCATCTCATTTAAACTCTATACATGCCATATAAACCTTTAAACATAAAACAAAAGCTACCGGAATTGATCTGGATAGTGAGTTTTGCTGTGATGATCCGATCTTCCACTTCTCTTTAATTCAATCTACATAAAAATATCAAACACACACAAGTAAGCTTAATGAAGCTTAGTAAGTTCATAAGTTTAAAAGTAGCTTACCACACATAATATTTCCAAAACAATAACAAAACATTTACTAAAGTTCCCTGCCATTCACAACCATTGTTAAAATACTTCACATAGTTGAGCTCAACATTAACAACTACTCAATCTCTTCCATTTGATTCACTCATTTTATATTACTTCTTATCAAATTAGGAAACGTCTTACGAATTTGAGTACGTCGTTGCTCAGTGCCACGTTTCACAACTCAGTATGGATAATTCCATACCTACCTTTCACAACTCAGTATGGTTTATACCATACCTACATTTCACAACTCGGTATGGATGATACCACACCTACATTTCACAACTCAGTATGGATGATACCATACCTACATTTCATAACTCAGTATGGATGATACCATACCTACATTTCATAACTCAGTATGGATGATACCATACCTATATTTCATAACTCAGTATGGATGATACCATACCTATATTTCATAACTCAGTATGGATGATACCATACCTACATTTCACATTTGCCATGGATTAACCATGGTCTTATCCGTCAATTCATCACATGTCACGACACGAACGTACTCAATTCTGCGTTTTTCCTAATTTGAATTACCACCATTTATTCTTTCATTTATCATATTTTTCACAATCCCACAGCAAATTCATATTTAACAGCACATTATATCATTCAATCATTCACAAATAAACATATAAATTCAACCATATGAACTTACCCGGCTGATTTGTAGAAGATTTTGAAATTTAGGGACTACTCTGTAACTTTTTCTTTTCCTTTTTCTTCTTTGATTTCTTGATCTATAATGTAAAATATTTTCACTCATCAGTATATATTTCATTTCTATTTCATTTCATAATTTATGCTCTTCAATTTTCGAAATTACACTTTTACCCCAAAATTTATAGTTTTTACAATTTAGTCCCTACTCAATTCAGCCATCAATTGAACTAATTTTTCTCAATCAACACTTTATTCTATCATTACAAACTATTTCACAACCTTTGATATTCTGAATTTCAACACCAACCTCTAATTCACAACTTTTTCACAATTAGGTCCTAAATATCATTTCCTATCAAAATTACTTAATAAAACCACCTTAATATGAAATTATAATTTAATTTTCATAATAATTCATCATAAACTTCCATTTCTCATCAAGGGTAACTTTTAATTTTACCCACCAAATCAAAAACTAATGAATTCTATAAATGGATCTAGTTGTAAAAGTCATAAAAACATAAAAATTATCAAGAAAAAGCATGAATTAAACTCACAGGATGTAATAGTATGAAAACAAGCTTTCTCCAGAACTCCTCTGACTTTTTTGGCTGAGATAATTGTGAAGATTACTCTAGATTATTTTCAATCTTATCTTAATAACATATTAAAATTACAAAATTCCAATTTTGCCCTTATTATCCTTATCTTTGTGATGATTTTCTTCCACTTGCCGTCCAGCCTTTTCACATTTGGGTTAATTGCCCTATAAATCCTCTTTCTTTTAACACTTGAGCTATTTAATTCTTCTAGCAATTTTGCATTTGTTACAATTTAGTCCTTTTTATTAAATTGGCTACCCAAACATTTAAATTTCTCAACCAAACTTTAATACTAACTTAATAACACTCCATAAATATTTCTAAAAATATTTATGGCTCGATTTTCAAATTTGAGGTCTCGATACCTCGTTTTTGACCCATTTGACCTAATAAATTCTTTTAATTCACTAAATTCACCAATCCACAAATTCTTCTAAATTCTCACTTGACTCATAAATATTAAATTACTATCTTATTCAATCTTACTTGCCGGATTTAGTGATCTCATATCACCATTTCCGACACCACTGAAAATTAGGCCGTTACAACTCTCCCCCCTTTAAAATTTCGTCCTCGAAATTTGTTACCTAAAAATAGATTTGGATACTGTGATCTCATTGACTCCTCTGTTTCCCAGGTTGCCTCCTCCATACCATGCCGTTGCCATAATACTTTAACCAATGGTATTTTCTTATTCCGCAACTCTTTACTTCACGAGACAAAATCTTTATTGGTTCTTCTGAATAAGTCATATCTGGTTGAAGCTCAATTTCAGTATGAGGAATTACGTGTGAAGGATCTGACCTATACCGCCTTAACATAGACACATGAAACACATTGTGAATCTTTTCAAGTTCCGGAGGTAAAGCCAACCGATAAGCTACAGGACCAACCCTTTCTACAATTTCATAAGGCCCTATAAATCTCGGACTCAATTTCCCTTTCCTGCCAAACCGTAATACCTTCTTCCACGGTGAAACTTTTAAAAATACTCGATCACCCACTGCATATTCTATGTCTCTTCGTTTCAAATCTGCATATGACTTCTGACGATCTGAAGCAGCTTTTAGACTATCTCGAATAACCTGGACTTTCTCTTCAGTTTCCCGAATCAGATCAACCCCAACTATTTTTGATTCACTCAATTCAGACCAACACAATGGAGTCTTGCATATCCTACCATAAAGAGCTTCAAACAGTGCCATTTTTATACTAGACTGATAGCTATTATTGTAAGCAAACTCAGCCAAAGGTAAATACCTTTCCCAACTGTCACCAAACTCAAGTATACAACATCTTAACATATCTTCTAGAATTTGAATCACTCGCTCTGACTGTCCATCTGTTTGAGGATGAAATGCTGTACTAAAATTTAATTTGGTACCTAAAGCTTCTTGCAGTTTATTCCAGAATCTCGAAGTAAATCTTGGATCCCGGTCCGAAATGATTGATACTGGAACTCCATGTAGTCTCACAATCTCTGACACATACAAGTTTGCTAACTTCTCAAGTGAAAAATCTGTTCTGACTGGAATAAAGTGTGCTGACTTTGTCAATCTATCAACAATCACCCATATCGAATCTTTCTTTCTTGGAGTCATAGGCAATCCTGACACAAAATCCATTGTAACACGCTCCCACTTCCATTCAGGAATCATAATGGGTTGTAATAAACCTGTTGGCACTTGATGCTCCGCTTTAACTTGCTGACAAATCAAACATTTTGCAACAAATTCTGAAATTTCTCTTTTCATACCAGGCCACCAATATATCTTTTTCAAATCACCATACATTTTCGTACTACCCGGGTGAATAGAATATATACTATTATGTGCTTCAGAAAGAATATTATTCTTCAAATCAGAATTGTTTGGAACACAAATTCTGTTATGATAATGCAACATACCTTCATCATCAATGCTGAACTCTGAATCTAAATTATCTCGAACCATTTGTCGTTTAAATACAAATTTCGGGTCTTCATTCTGCAGTTTCTGAATTTGTTGAAGAAACATGGGTTTCACTTTCAATTTTACTAATACAGCACCTTCTTCATTAAGAGCCAATTGAGCATTCATTGTTCGAAGCGCAAACAAAGATGACTTTCGACTAAGTGCATCAGCAACTACATTAGCTTTTCCTGGATGGTAGTCAATAACCAAATCATAATCTTTCAGCAACTCTAACCATCGTCTCTGTCTTAAGTTCAGTTCCTTCTGAGTCATTAAGTATTTCAGACTTTTGTGATCCGTATAGATATAACAGTTCTCACCATATAAATAGTGTCTCCAAATTTTTAAAGCAGAAACAATTGCATCTAATTCAAGATCGTGTGTAGGGTAATTCTTTTCATGTGGTTTTAATTGCCGTGAAGCATAAGCCACTACCTTTCCCGACTGCATTAACACACAACCCAAACCATTTAAAGATGCATCACTGTACACAATATACGGTATACCTGATTCTGGTTGAGTCAAAACTGGAGCTTCTGTTAACATTTTCTTCAATTGGTCAAAGCTCTGTTGACATTCATCAGACCATACAAACTCAACATTCTTTTGTAACAAACGAGTCATTGGTGAAGCAATCATGGAAAAATTCTTTACAAAACGGCGATAATACCCTGCTAGTCCCAGAAAACTTCGCACTTCAGTTACATTCTTCGGTGTTTTCCAATTCACCACTGCTGAAACTTTACTTAGATCCACACGAATTCCTTCAACTGATACAATGTGACCCAGAAATCCAACTTCATGAAGCCAAAACTCACATTTACTAAATTTTGCATATAACTGCTTTTCTCTCAAAGTCTGTAATACAATTCTCAAGTGTTGTGCATGCTCGGATTCTGTCTTTGAATAGACCAATATGTCATCAATAAATACCACCACAAATCTATCCAAATAAGGCTGAAAAATCCGATTCATTAAATCCATAAATGCAGCAGGGCATTTGTTAAACCAAAAGGCATTACCAGAAATTCGTAATGACCATACCGAGTTCGAAAAGCAGTCTTTGGCACATCACACTCTTTAACCTTCAGTTGATAATACCCAGATCTAAGATCTATCTTTGAAAACACAGCAGCACCTTTCAGTTGATCAAATAAATCATCGATACGAGGTAATGGATATTTATTTTTAATTGTTACCTTGTTCAGCTGTCTGTAATCAATACACAATCGCAACGAGCCATCTTTCTTTTTCACAAATAAAACAGGTGCACCCCAAGGTGATGTACTCGGTCTGATGAACCCTTTATCTAATAACTCTTGCAATTGCGTCTTCAACTCTTTTAACTCAGCTGGTGCCATTCTATATGGTGCTATTGATATCGGAGCTGTACCCGGAATTACATCAATTACAAATTCAACCTCACGATCTGGGGGTAAACCAGGTAGTTCCTCCGGAAACACATCAGTGAACTCACTAACAACTGGCAATTGTTCCATCTTCAATTCAGAACCCCGAGAATCAAGAATATAAGCTAAAAATGCTTCATTACCCTTCCGAATCAATTTCTGAGCTGTAATGGCTGATATAATTCTGACATCATTCTTTTTATCTCCAAACTCAGCTGAAACTATTTCCCCTGTCTGACATTTTAAATCAACCCGTTTTTCTCTACAATTCACTATGGCATCGTGTTTAATCAACCAATCCATGCCAAGAATAACATCAAATTCTCGGAAAGGTAACAACATTAAATCAGCAGAGAATTCACAGCCTTGTATTTTCAGTGGACACTTCCGACATATTAAATTAACTAACACACTTTGCCCTAACGGATTAGTGACTTGCATATCAAAGTCAGTGGACTCAACAGTCATTTTCTTTTCTGACACTAATGCAGTGCAAATATATGAATGCGTAGATCCAGGATCAATTAAAGTATACACAGAATCATTAAAAAGATGGAAAATACCAGCTATCACATCTGGAGCAGAAGCTTCCTCTCTTGCCCGAGTAGCATATGTACGTGCAGGTGCCCTTGTTTCTGATCGGGCTACAGTATCTCTCATTCCCGAACGAGCAGTCTCAGCAGCACTATTTTGACCCGAACGTCTACTTTTCTGAGGAGTATTTGTTTGTTTCTCGCCTAGTTCTTTATTTTCTTTTAATGGCTGAGGACAGTCCCGAATAAAATGATCAGTTCCACCACATCTATAACAAGCTCCGGTTCTTCCCCAACATTCACCAATATGAAATCTACCACAATTTTTGCATCTAGGTCTCGGAATATTTTGCACACTACCAGTACTAGCTGCTGGTTTATTAGTCACTCCGACCTCCCTTTGAGTTGTTTTACTTTTATTCGATCGTTCTGGAATTGTAACAGATCGACTAAAATCATCTCTGAACTTTTTAGCTGGAAAAGTCGAAGTTGGTCTAGAGAAACTTCTTTTATATACTTCTTTACCTTTTCTTTCTCTTTGCATCTTTCTATTATACACTTCTTCCATCTTTTGAGCTCGATCAGACAGAACCACAAATTCTCAAATCTTAGTGCCTCCTATCATCATTTTGATTTCATCATTAAGCCCTTCTTCAAATCTAATGCACATTTCTTCCTCTGTCGGTACAACATCCCGAGCATACCTACTGAGATACACAAATTCTCTTTCATATTCAGCCACTGTTTTATTCCTCTGTCGAAGATCAAGGAATTCCCTTTTCTTTTTATCTAAATATCTCCTTCCCACATACTTTTTTCTAAACTCATTTTGGAAGAATTCCCAGGTAAGTTTATTTGCAGGTACCACTGCCTCAATGGTTTCCCACCAATTATACGCTTCTTCTTTCAATAATGAAACTGCACACCTCAGATAGTCCTCCGGAGAACAAATCATCTGTTTGAAAACTCTCTCCAAACTCTTTAGCCAATACTCTGCTTTAACTGGATCATCATCCGATCTTCCCCGAAATTCTTCAGCTCCGAACTTTCTGAGTTTCTCAATCGGTGTTTTTTTGATAGATTCATCTATTGAAGGAGGAGCAACTGGGGCTGTAACTGGTGGTACAGTAGGGGGAGGAGGAGGTTGTTGTGCCTGACTTCTTCCTTGTATTGTTTCACTAAACCACTGATTCATTACCCCATAAATCAAATTTTTAAGTTCTTCCTCTCTCATCAAAGAAATCGGAACATTATTACTTGTTCCCTGCTCAGAAGTCTGTACTCTACTATTAACTTCCTCTTCATGATCAGCACCCTCGGGTCTATCAGACATCTTTACAATCTATAACAAAAATTAATAGTTAGATCGGATCATTCACATCCCACTATCACAGATTTATATGGCATGTATTTCTAAACATTTTATACATCACATTCGTTCCGAGAATCGTCTAAACCAAAGCTCTGATACCAATAAATGTAACACCCCTTACCCGAGACCGTTGCCGGAGTCGAGCACGAGGCATTACTAAACTTAACTACTAATTCGGCATAAAATTTAAAACTGTCCATCTGCGTCATAGTCACTAAAATATTTATATCTGAGCTACGGAACTCCAAATTAAGATCCGTTAATTTTCCCTGAAACTAGACTCATATATCTTTTTACTATAATTTTTCCAGAATTTTTCATGTGGCCAATTAGTACAGTTTATTCATTAAAGTTTCCCCTATTTTACTGTTCAACTACTCTGACCTCTCTTCACTACGAATCAAATTACTCTTTGTACAGAATTTAGATGGCCTCCTTGTTTAGCTCATTTGAAACTAGACTCATTCAGCATTTCATACATATAAATTTTAATCCACAATTATTTTGTGCAATTTTTAATGATTTTTAAAGGCAGAACAGGGGATCACGAATTCATTCAGAACCAGTTTCACTAAAATTAAATATCTCATTATTTCCATATCTTTTGCTTACTCTATTTATTCATATGAAAATAGACTCAAAGAGCTTTCAATTCATATCTCTTTCACTTTCTAATTCCATTTCTTCTATTTTGGTGATTTTTCAAAATCACGTTACTGCTGTAATTCAAAAACTGTTTCGTTGCAAAATATCATTAACTAGTTTATAACATCTTTACTCCATCTCATTTAAACTCTATACATGCCATATAAACCTTTAAACATAAAACAAAAGCTACCGGAATGATCTGGATAGTGAGTTTTGCTGTGATGATCCGATCTTCCACTTCTCTTTAATTCAATCTACATAAAAATATCAAACACACACAAGTAAGCTTAATGAAGCTTAGTAAGTTCATAGGTTTAAAAGTAGCTTACCACACATAATATTTCCAAAACAATAACAAAACATTTACTAAAGTTCCCTGCCATTCACAACCATTGTTAAAATACTTCACATAGTTGAGCTCAACATTAACAACTACTCAATCTCTTCCATTTGATTCACTCATTTTATATTACTTCTTATCAAATTAGGAAACGTCTTACGAATTTGAGTACGTCGTTGCTCAGTGCCACGTTTCACAACTCAGTATGGATAATTCCATACCTACATTTCACAACTCAGTATGGTTTACCATACCTACATTTCACATCTCGGTATGGTTATACCATACCTACATTTCACAACTCGTATGGATGATACCATACCTACATTTCACAACTCGGTATGGATGATACCATACCTACATTTCATAACTCAGTATGGATGATACCATACCTACATTTCACATTTTTTGCCATGGATTAACCATGTCTTATCCGTCAATTCATCACATGTCACGACACGAACGTACTCAATTCTGCGTTTTTCCTAATTTGAATTACCACCATTATTCTTTCATTTATCATATTTTTCACAATCCCACAGCAAATTCATATTAACAGTACATTATATCATTCAATCATTCACAAATAAACATATAAATTCAACCATATGAACTTACCCGGCTGATTTGTAGAAGATTTTGAAATTTAGGGACTACTCTGCAACTTTTTCTTTTCCTCTTTCTTCTTTGGTTTCTTGATCTATAATGTAAAATATTTTCACTCATCAGTATATCATTTCTATTTCACTTCATAATTTATGCTCTTCAATTTTTGAAATTGCACTTACCCCAAATTTACAGTTTTTACAATTTAGTCCCTGCAATTCAGCCATCAATTGAAACTAATTTTTCTCAATCAACACTTTATTCTATCATTACAAACTATTTCACAACCTTTGATATTCTGAATTTCAACACCAACCTCTAATTCACAACTTTTTCACAATTAGGTCCTAAATATCATTTCCTATCAAAATTACTAATAAAACCACCTAATGAAATTATAATTTAAATTTCATAATAATTCATCATAAACTTCCATTTCTCAGCAAGGTAACTTTTAATTTTACCCACCAAATCAAAACTAATGAATTCTATAAGTGGATCTAGTTGTAAAAGTCATAAAAACATAAAAATTATCAAGAAAAAGCATGAATTAAACTCACAGGATGTAATAGTATGAAAAAAGCTTTCTCCAGAACTCCTCTGACGTTTTTGGCTGAGATAATTGTGAAGATTACTCGAGATTATTTTCAATCTTATCTTAATAACGTATTAAAATTACAAATTCCAATTTTTGCCCTTATATCCTATCTTTGTGATGATTTTCTTCCACTTGCCTCCAGCCTTTTCACATTGGGTTAATTGCCCTATAAATCCTCTTTCTTTTAACACTTGAGCTATTTAATTCTTCTAGCAATTTGCATTGTTACAATTTAGTCCTTTTTATTAAATTGGCTACCCAAACATTTAAATTTCTCAACCAAACTTTAATACTAACTTAATAACACTCCATAAATATTCTAAAATATTTATGGCTCGATTTTCAAATTTGAGCTCGATACCTCGTTTTTGACATTTGACCTAATAAATTCTTTTAATTCACTAAATTCACAATACCACAAATTCTCTAAATTCTCACTTGACTCATAAATATTAAATTACTATCTTATTCAATCTTACTTGCCGGATTTAGTGATCTCATATCACCATTCCGACACCACTGAAAATTAAGGCCGTTACACTATGCGTCACCTGCGATGTTGGTAAAAATTGGGTGAGTCATACAGACTCAGTGTGTAATTAGACCACTGAATTCCA